>OMKP01002456.1:6770-30718 GCA_900302375.1 Bathygadus melanobranchus
CTTTTATGACATTGAAAAACACTCAGGACTTATTTCCTTCGATACAAAACTGTAATTCGTCACAACAAAGCTCTCATTCAAAGTGCGGACTGCTAACAACTTCAAGTTAAAGGGCAAATGCATACATTATCTAGCAGGAAAGGGCATTGCATGCATTATCCAATGAGCAAGCTTTCTCTCACTCTGCATATGGACGTCGTCTGCTTTCATACCTGACAAAATAGTTCACATTTATTGAGAATCTAATTGCAACACTGCTAAAAGCCAGTGGCAGCTGGTCAAAAAAGATTTGCATCTCCATATATTGTTTTAAAACACCAGCGTTCTAGATACACTAATGTGCTTTAGTTGTTTGAAGGCATATGCTGGAATTAGCAGTTGAATACTGTTGGTAAACTCTCTCTCTGGGGGTTAGTTGGCTCGTTCCGTGTCACAATTCCAATGCCCACTGGCTCACAGCCTGAGGCCAGAGGCATTCTATTCATACAAAAGTGAGCCACATTCAACAAGGTAGCCTCCGAGCAGATTCTGTGTCCTTGCTTCACATTCTATAAAGAATAGCCTAAGGAAAATATCATCCTCTTCCATAAGTACAGCCCTAAGACAGGAGGTCTGTCGGTGCTTATTAAGGCTTATTTCAAAGAGTGCTGTAGACCATGTTGGTTTCTTTTAACATGAGTTAAAAGTCAAAACTGGAAACATTTAGGCCTACCGTTGTTTGAATTTCTCAAAAAATGTGCCTGTGAAATAGGCACATTTGACTCATTACTGTTTTGGGCTGCTACAGAGCATTCAAATTAGCGATCGGATTAAATCAATGAAATCAAAGCCAATTGAGATTGTTGTGAGGGCTCCTACTTTAATAGTATGGAAATGTAAGCATGATCCCAATGATCGTAGCTGTTCATAGTAAATACTGTGTTTCAGCAAACTGTTTCTCTGGGCTGTTTAAGGAGCAATGGGGAGTCATAGCTGGACACATTGCTAGCATATTGCAGCAGTTCCAGTTGTCAGACGTCACATTTAGAAGTAGTCCGTCAGATGGGAATTATCTTCCCACACGCTCCTTATCAAGAGAAAGGCGTAGTAACAATCAGATTGTATATTGCTTCGGAAACATCAAATTACCAACATACTGTACATTACCATCACTGAGGGTATTACGTTGCATCATAGCCTTAATTTCCCCAATTACACTATCACATTGTGGCTGAGCACACGCAGGAGACAAAATTAGCTAGAAGTCAAGTCCACTCACAAACTACCTCAGGCTATCTTTTTGATGTCCAAGCCTAGACTTAGACAAGTAACTAAATGCAGGTGGTGCACTCCCACAGGGTGCCATTTTGAAAACACAACCAGACAAAGGAACACAGAGCTTAGAAATCCCTTATTTTGCAGCCAAGATTTTAAATCTTTTGAAACCATTTTGAAGCTACAATACAACAAGACAAAGGTGTGTTTAGTTAAACTTTTATTCAATGAAAAGAATGTACATGTTTGCTTAATATGACAGCAAACCCAACAACTGAGTTGAGGAATGTTATTACAGTGGAGATTACCAGGGTTTTCCTAATGCTTGGTGCCAATGTAGACGTCTACAAACACTGCAGTGCACACACCTATAATTTATCACTGAACATTGATAACACTGTTTGGAGACTGAAACGAGCACACACACACTAGGCCAACTCAAAAGTATTTTAACTTGTTTTCCCAGCCCAAAAATGTTTTTAAGATGTGGGTGTTAAGTGGCTTCTGGGCTTGCCCCTCGTACCATGTTTGCATTTTATTACATTGTGGTCTACTTTCACAACATGCAGCTGCACCACTGAGCCATTGGGGGAAAATACAACAATAGTTTCATATGAAGCTCAACACACCTAACAAAAGCCACTATGGGTTGGTTGATTTCATTCTTCTTTCTATGGGTCCCTTTCCTTTACTTTGCATTCGAACATACACATAACCACAGGAAAATAACTTATTCTTAGAACTATTTATTCTGTCTAGTTGAATCAGATCATGGCTCAAGTCAGGATCAAGTCACTTTGAAAGAACTGGCATCTAGCGGCTGTATGCCAGTGTACCTTGTGTACCTTGTTTTCGGATCACAGCTGTAACTGCCAATTTAAGCATTGGGAGTAAATTATACCAAAAAACAAAGAATGCAGCAAAGGGAATTACAGCTCCAGCACCAAACATAGGCTAATGTCCATACTGAACCTAATGGCGCTGTTCTAAAAACACTGAAAGCAGCATATGAGGTATGCTAACCTTCATGCTAACCTGACCAGCCATATGAAAGCTTTTGCCACACTCTCATGTTCTATCAACTTCCTTACATAATGCATAACCACCTGCTTCTTCATTAGCTTTAAATCAAAGATATTTTGGCCGAGGGCTATTCCTACTCTCCACAGGTAAAATTCAGTGGGCTAAATTACATTTCCAACTTTCTTATGGAGCCTATGAACCTTAGAGGTTACATATGCCAAAAAACGTATGTATTATGCAGCGGGTTTCACTGTTTAATTTAGACATTAATTATGTAGGAACTGGGTTTGATTTTTTTAAGGGGAGGAAACCCACATTAAGCCACCCAAGAATGTGGTTGCTTCCAAATGGAAGTCATGTCTAAAATATCAAAGTAGGTAATGGTTAGATCCTTGTGGCAGGAACTGTGGCAGGAATTTCAGACTGCAATTTCTGCAGTCTCTCTGGCACAGGTGTTGAAATGATTCATGAAGCAGAGCAATTTTTGGTAAAGAAAATGATGGGGTACAGGCGATTCACGAAAAAAGTAATCAAGTAAATGAAATAAACATAAAAATCTGATTTTGAGATTCAAATTGTAAAAAAATGTATATATATTATCCAAATGGATTTATAACGCCAGTATTCTTAAACAAAAAGAACAGTTGCAAAAGAGAGTAGGAACTGGAAGGACAACTGCATTTAGAAATGTCTTAGTTCACCTAAACAACCAGCCAGGAATGTCTACAGCAGGTCTGAGGGACAGCTGGCCCATCTGTTCTTGCCATCAATTCCTTCTCCACAGAGGAAAAATGAATGGAATCAGGAACCTTAACAGCCCTCCCGGAAGTGCACCCGTCTCTCACATACACATGCAAACGCACGCACAGACGTGCATACTCTTATGCATAGATTCCATAGATGCATAGATTTTTTTCTCATGCTAATTAGCTCCTACCCGATGCCTGCCTATCTCTTCATGTTCTGAATAATAAAAAACACACTCTTCACAAGCAGCTATATGATAATGGGACAGAGGAAAGAGAAAAGAAACTCACCCGTCTCCTCTTCAATAGTGAATATCCCCAGGCCGGAGCCATCCCGTATGGAGTATCGTATCTCCCCATCTCTGCCTTCATCCTCGTCTTGGGCAGATACTTTCATCACTGAAGTCCCAACCGGTACATCCTCTTTGATAAATCCTTTATCCAAGAACGAGGGGAACATGGGCCTGTGAATGTTTTCGTTGATATCAACCACATCCACCTCGATGAAGCAGGTTGACGACAGAGACATGGGCTTCCCTTTGTCCTTGGCTTTCGCCGTCAGGTTGTACACCTGCCGCTGCTCGTAATCGAGGGTTTTAAATATCCGCACAGCACCGCTCAGTTTGTCTACCTCAAAGTGTCCATCGCCACTGTCAATGAGGCTGTAGCGCACCTGGCTGGAGGGTCCCACATCGGGGTCGTGAGCCTCCAGCCACATTATCACCGCACCGATGGGAAGGTCCTCCCTCACCTTCACCCGGTACTTAGGAGGCACA
Source organism: Bathygadus melanobranchus (assembly GCA_900302375.1). Taxonomy (NCBI): domain Eukaryota; kingdom Metazoa; phylum Chordata; class Actinopteri; order Gadiformes; family Macrouridae; genus Bathygadus; species Bathygadus melanobranchus. The sequence goes on from OMKP01002456.1 coordinate 10,570, forward strand.
AATTTGGGTGGATTATCATTAACATCTTCAAGGACGACCTTCAGTAACACTGTGGAGACGAGCTGGGGTTCGGCTACGGCCTGGTCACGGGCAGCGACTTTCAAAACATATACGGGAAGACTCTCACGATCTAACTGTTTCTTTACGGTCACTAGACCGGTGTCCTCATTGATGGCAAAGTGATCTGTTCCCCCCAAAATAGAATACTTGACAATGCCGTTATCCCCTAGATCCTTGTCAGTTGAATCCACCTGGATGATTTCTGTACCCACGGGTGTATTCTCACTTATTTCAACCGAATATGATTCTTGCAAAAACTGCGGGCTGTTATCATTTGCATCTAAGATTTTGACATCCAAGAGGCGTGACGACGACTTCTGCGGTATGCCGAGATCGTACACTGTGACATTGAGTGTATAGTGGTCTGTTGTTTCCCTATCAAGAGGAGCATTAACCAGCAGCCAGCCACTTTCCATGTCCACTATGAAGCGGCTCTCTGTGTCTCCCCCTGAAATAACATACACCAACTTCCCATTGAAGCCACTGTCTGTGTCCGTAGCACTCAAATGGACAATGCGCGCCCCGATGGGAAGGTCCTCTTTGACCTCGATGGCACTTGGAAATGACTCGGCAAACTGCGGAGTGAAGCGGTTTACCGAATGAATATCCATGAAGTTATCCTCGGGTTCTGTTTGGGTGTGAATCTTGCTGCCTTGAAGCAGTTTCTCAGCCAGCATGGTCGCGACACCCGTGTCGACACATTTTAATTGGACAGGCTTGCGTGCCATGATGACAGTTATATTCATAACCATGGACTGAGTCTCGTGTTCACCATCGCTGGCGGTGATCTGTAAACTATGGAAAGACACTTTGGACGCCTCTCCGTCACTCAGTGTCTGCTTCAGTGAGAGCACTCCGGAGTTTGCATTCAGTTCAAACAGATCCAACTGGTTTCCGGCGACAATGTTGTAGTGCACTAGCTGCAGTTCGTCAGCATCGATGGCAGACACCGTGGTTATCTGCTCTCCCACACCGTGGTCTCTTGGCACGGTGACTTCACAGTCTATATTTTCAAACAGCGGCTTGTTGTCATTTAGATTATTTAGTGTTATGGTGACGGATGCTTCCACCTCCCTGCGGAAAGGGGAACCCCAGTCAGATGCCCTGACTTTGAGATTATAAATCCTTGGCATCAACTCATAATCTAGGACCTCGGAGGTACTGATGACACCAGAGAAGTACTCGATGACAAATGGCTGTGGCGTAACATTGGTAATGCTGTAGGTCACATAACCATTCTCACCACGATCCAGATCAGTGGCTTTGACCTCCAGCACGCTGGTCCCGACAGGTACATTCTCATCAACAGAAGCCCTGTAAGATGTCTGCTGGAACTCAGGGGCATTGTTGTTCACATCAATCACGTCTATGATCACTTTGGTGGCTGTCTTTTTGTCTGTGGTAATAACGTCCAGCTCATATCTGGGGGCATTATCGGCATTAATGGGTCCGGCTGTAGTGATTAAACCTGAGTCGGGATTAATGCTGAATCTATTCTTCTCAGATTTATGTTTAAAAGCGTACTTTAGCTGTGAATACTTGGGCAAAGCCGTTACCATAACAACAGGTGTGTGAAGAGGGGCAAACTCACTGAGATTGACCCTGTAAACAGCTTTTTCAAATTTAGACGGGCCCATTTTAAACTGTGGGGAAGTAACGTGAATCAATTTTGCGGAGGAAAAGCGGGGTAAACTCCCCTTATCTTTAGCTTGTAACGTCAGATTATATCCAAACGGCTGGCTGTCCCAGTCTACGTCCTTAACTGCTTTGATTTTATACGCCTTGCTCCCCGGGCTGCTCCTCACAGCTTTAAACTGCTGGAGAGGGTCTCCCGCCACGACACTCAGCGAGGCTATCTCTCCGTTGGGCCCCTGATCGTTGTCCTCCACCATCACTACAGCATAGGTGGGGTCGCGGTCAGAATCGGAAGGGGCCAAAGTGACGGCAGTGATAACCGGCGCGTGTTCGTTGGCCTGCTCTATCCTGACGGTCAGCTTGGCCATGCTACTGAAGCCACTGCTCCCGTAGAGCTTCATCCCTCTGTCCACAGCCAAGATCTCCAACTCGTACAGCATGGTCACAGAATAGTCCAGTTTGCCAGTCAGGGTCACCACTCCGCTTGTCGGGTGGACGGCAAACATGTCTGTCCACTCCGTGAAGCTGTAGTAGTATTCTCCGTTAGTACCGATGTCGGCGTCGGTCGCCGTGACCTTGGCCACGCTGGTGCGTATGGCCGTGTTCTCCAGCAGTGAAATACTGTAAGACGTCGGCGAGAAGAGAGGTCTCAGATCATTTGTGTCCAGTACCTGAACCTTGACTCTTGCGCGAGCCTCCAAATTAGTACCTCGTTCTGTGGCTTTGACGGTAAGTACATAGTGGTCTCTAACCTCGCGATTGAGAATGGCAGTGCTGCCTCCTTTGGTCCTTATTCTCAAAAAACTGAAATCTCCCAGGAGGTATTCCTCTGCTTTGAATAGGTTCTCGTTGTCCCCGGCAACTATTTTGTACCGTATCTCCCAGGCGGGGTCAGTGATGTAGATACCCATCTTGGCATGGCTCTCTAAGAAGGTCTTAGCAGCAGAGTTCTCATATATGGTTGTGTTGTAAACAGAGTGAGTGAATTGCAATGCAGAGGATCTCGCCACTCTTTGGTTCCCTGTGCAGCCACAGAGGAGCTCTAGGAGCAGTAGAACCGTTAGGATCAAGTATTTTCCCATTTTTGTACCGTGATCTTGGCAGAGCCACCTGGAAACAAGACAAAATAGAAAATAGAATTAGTAAAAATGAAAACTATATAAGATTGTGTTCTTTGTTTGTGAATTTAAATTTGAAAAGTGCAATTATGCAATTATTATGCAATTACATCCGAATTAGCAATTATGCATCATAGAGTATATATTATATAGCTATATTGTCCTTCATGTGTTTTCCCTATCTCAACTCAAAATGTATATATTATATAGCTATGTTATCCTGCATGCGTTTTCACGGTTTGAACTGCTGTGAACATCGTTTATTAGCGAGCTGATACGGCAAATGGCTGTCATGTGGGGATTAGATGTGCGAGAAAGGTCAGCTAAATAAACAAAACTTAACTGTAGCCTACAATAACCCTTTACTGCCACCTCTACCTCACAATGCCAGAAACTATCTGCACGCGTCGTTGTCAGCTGCATGACTGCAGATCCTCGTTAAAAATGAATATTTGTCTATATTCAATGAGCGAACTCCGAGGTACACCGACAATACACACAATTAAAAAACGGACGGGCATGTCAATAAATGCTAAGAAAAAAAATACAATTGAAAACGGTCGCGGTATTTAACAGGAGTTGCTAAACTCACAACAAAGCCCTTCATTGCCGAGGAGCCATAGCTGCAGTTTGACCTCAAATTCCCTTACTTCCCTTACTCCCTTATTACGTTCTCATATTTCTATGTATAACCAACTCGTTTTCATGAGGCACAATCTGTCATATATTATACCACAGACATTGTAAATAGTTTGGTAAAAGAAAAAAAACGACCTAGGTTATTTGAGGCAGTGTCTATAGAAAGTCAAATAAAAGGAACTCGGTATCATGTCTATACTCGAGGTCTTTTCATGAAAGACAACACTGTTTACTTTAGGCTTATTGGTTAGTTATTATGGTTTTTTAGTTAATAACTGACAGAGTCTACCTTGAATCACAACTCAACTTGTAGCATAGCCGACATAGAAGATACAGAAAGAAAGATACATTCATTCCTTGTTTGGACTTTTCGGAGATATGCGTTTCCTGCAAGCGGTTTTATGCGTTAAAATACCCTAAATATAAAATGTTCTACATAAGAATAACTCTCCACTATTTCATTTTCAACCCCCATCCCCCAACAAATCCCATTCACTTTTCAAAAAGAAACAGAGGCAGTCCCGAGCAGACGTACGGTCGCTTCACTAACAGAAAAGTGCACGGAAAAAAAAACACTAACGCTCATAACGCACACATTTACCAAGACTTTTTTTTTTAAATAAAAAAGCAACGATTCCCAAACGTGTACACGAGTGACAAATAACTTTGGCAAAACTCACAAAACCCCAGGGTTCGCGTTAAGTTGTCCAGAGGATAAAGGCAGACGTGGTGGCGGCCGGTTCTGTTACAAAGCGCCGCTCACAAAGCTAGCGGGACCGCTGCCGATCCATGGAAACTTTTGATACGCTTCAAAGATGCCCAAGACCCACCGCGTTTTTCCGCGACAAAAGCGCAACAAACACGAGCAGTGTGTCACATACCTATTCTACCATTCGCGATGTAGATTCGGAGGTTTTTCATGTAGTTTAAGGACTCCCAATCTCGGCATGGCAATACGTGGAGTATCCTCTCCTACTCCATCCACTTCTCACCCTCCTTTCCATGCAGCTCTCCTTCCACAATGAATGCGCACAGTATCTCTCCGCGCTGCGCACGCCCGGATCTACTTACTGCTGAACCTAAAACCCTATTTTCTCTGTTCCCTAGAATAAAAACCCAATTACACGACACGTACGTTTTATTTCGTTTTACCTTTTCTGATCAACTCAGGCTGTATTTATCACGATGTACCCAATAATGTACCACCAAATGGCTAGATTCTCAGATTCTCTATTTTAATACAATTTACGTTTAGACTTTTAAACTAGTATTGTTATTATTGTTGTTATTATTTTTATTATTGTTATTGTTAATATTATTGTTATTATTATTATTATTATTATTATTATTATTATAATTAGTAGTAGTAATATTGTAATTCCCTGTTGGTTCACTCGGGTTGAGACCTTTTTTTTTTACAGTGAATTCTTCATGGATTTTCCTGACTTCCTACTGGAGGCACGAGAGTGTGTTGAATATGCGATTGATGGCGCTGTCTCGCTGCTCTCGGCCGGACCGGTGTATGTGTGTATGTGTGTGTGTGTGTTGGTGGTTGGGTGGGTGGGCGCGCGCTCTCGCGCATGCTAGCGTGTAGCCAGTGTGCGCGTGTCTGTGTGCACGCGCGCGTGCGTGCGCCCCTGTGCGCGTGGAAAGAGAAATATGTTGAGAGCAACTTCTGAAGCGCAGCACTTAAATTGCGTTTTGCATAATACGAGCCAGGGCATTTCAATGTCTATACATTTCACTTACCAGGCCATCTGAACGACCGCTGGCGGTAGGAAGTTCTGTCACACAAATTCCGGTACTTTTTGGTAATTTGTGAACATCTCGCTAAAAGTCTCTCTGGAAAGCGGCCACCAACCATTCCATATTATTCACAGTCGGAGCGAGAAGAGGATCCGTTAAAAGTCACAGCTTCCTCGGCCGCCGTGTGATTCATAGTATTTCCATGGCTTGTTGTCTCCTGCTCCTAGACATCGGTTTAACGGGCAGTGGCTCGCTCTTTCCAACTGGTTTAGGCAGTGGTGACGTCACGAGCGCCTCTATCATTCCAAGCATGCACAGGTCTCTTACAAACAAGGCGACATGTGAGGTTATTGGGGGTGAGGGTGGTGGTGTAATGTTGTTCAACAAAATATGCATTTTAGGGAAAAAATGTTTTTAATTGTATCTTCCCCTTTTGCTTGAATTCAGATTTAGGTTGTCACATGCACACTGTTCTTTGTTCAATTTTGAACGTGTGTGTGTGTGTGTGTGTGTGTGTGTGAGTTATCTTGGTCGATTATGATGCCAGTTATCTATAGCGTGAGAATTTGCTTAATGTCTATTCAGCATCGCCTCACCCAAGTCCCACAGGCTGAGCAAATGAGAGGGATGGGTTTTGGGGTGGGTGTGTGTGTGTGTTCATGTGTGTGTTTGTGTGTATGAGAGTGCATGAATGGTTGTGTGTGTGTGTGTGTGTGTGCGTGTCTAAGCATGCATGTGTAAGTATTTAAAGGCAGTGTGAGTACACACACATGGCTTTAAGTGCATGCGTGTGTCTCCTCCTCCTCCTCTCTCTTTTTTCCAGACTATGTAAGTCATCACTGGCAGCTTCCCCCCACCCCCCGCCGCATGGTGCCTCCCCTGTGATCTGCCGATAAAGATTTAATTGAATTCAGGTCAGGTGATCCCCAAGGCTGGTTACAATCCTTTGATCCCGTCCAGTGTTTGTTGTCAGGGCAGTTGGGGGTCAAACCCCAATGACTTATTGATGCAGACTTGTTTGCATCTGGGAACTTTAAGGGCCTTCTCTCGTCATAGTAGACAGTGTCAGGGAAACAAAGGAAATGCTATACAAGTGAACATAAATCACTGACTGACTAACTATTATGGATTTCTTAAGGCAGAAATGTGAAATCCTGATAGCCAGTGATGATTTGCAGAAGCATTGGCTCTACGAGTACGCTAGTTCATGTGTGTATTATGCTTTAGTTCATGTTTTTATTTAGCTCTTTTTTTTAAGGTCCTCACATTTTTTGCAACACATTTCCTTGCTTGTGCCAAGTTTAGTCATTGAGGGTCAGAACACTTCCTCGACAAGCAATCCTCACACAAGATCAGGGCTGGAGCGGTATTAGTCAGTGGCTCCTTTAGCCTAGTGACTAATGTCTTAAGATGTAGGTTGACTATACAGCTTAGATACTGAACTGATATCCGGTAAAAAAAAACAAGGAGCATGGTTTTGAAGCATGCATGCATTCAAGGAATATTTAAATATTGGTCCCAAATGCATTGCAATGCAAAAGTCCATGCTAGTTTTTTAGCACAATGTTCACATGTGATCTCACACCAATAATGGTACAGACTGTGATTCTGCACTGTGCACAGTGATACAAAGAGGTGACCGTCCAAGTGGTCCATGTCAAAAGTATGACATTACCATGGTTATCATCGCTAATGAGTATGCATTGACCTCATGTCTCCATTTACACCACATTGGACTCAAAGGTCTTTTAAATGGGACGTAGAGTCGACGTGACCCACAACTTCAGGCCAAATATCTATAAAACAAAAAAACAAACAAACGTGCCTTGCAGTATGGGAAAGGAAAACGCAAAGACGTGACATTTTAAATATAATGAGACAAACTGTTGTGCTCTCAAAATAGGGTGTTATCTCGCCCCGAGCAACGCAGACTAGATGTTCCTAACAAATCCTTGGTGGTTGAAGAGGCTCCGGTAATTACATTAAAACAACACTGGAAATCCCAATTTCGTGTGTGCAGAAAAGCATGTTTTGCATTGGCTTGAATGTTATGTTAGTCGTTAGTCACTTGTTCATTTGCATTCTACCGAGCCACGCTTCAAGATATGTACACTGTTCTTCATTAAACCAGTCCATTCAATATACTGCAGCCTGGTTCTTTGTGTGCGACACCAAACTGCTTGCGTTTGCCTACAACCAATTATTCATAATTCAGACTGTTAATTCCAAAGTCCTTTGCTGCTGCATTGGTTCTAGTCTCTGAAGGATAGCAGGCAGTCCACGCTGTCTAAAAGGAAGGCATCTAAATCATCACCAGTAGGCTTACACCAAATGTGTTCTTAGTATCGTTAATAGGATGCCTTGTTATCCCAGAGAATACACCATATTTAGTCAAACAGACAACGTTAAAGGAAAAAAAGCATGGAAAGGGCTTAAAAAAACGACAGAGGCATAATGGAACCTCATGTAAGCATTGAGACACAGAATAACGAGATCAAAACACCAGTTAGATGCTGTATGTTGTATGTAAGGTGACAACTCAAAGCAAAGAGACGAGGATATATTTAACTGAAAAATTAAAACATTGATTTTCATGTCAAATAGAATCATCTATTGTAAGTTTGTTATAGTTAGGTTATGTGTTACATGGAAGCAGTATTTTAAGATGTGTTTGTGTACAGCATCTTGCAGGCTGATTCATTATCTGATACTATGTGAAAATAAAATGCCCGTGGGTCTTTGTGTGCGTTTACTTCAGATATTAAACATTTTCACTTTCCTACAGTTAAATTGCTCCAGATGGTGAAAAGGTGTACTAATTTCCATACTGGGCCACATGGTCCAATCCACTTGTGAATTAAAGCACTGTACTTATATGTTCATATCACCAACTCACATTTCAGTGAATTATGCATAATACAGTCTGTACAGTTGTCTGTTTAAGCAAAAACATTAGCATAAATACTCTAAATAAAACAGAATTGGGAGTGTAAGAGGACTCTAATCTCCTCATGGACAGCGAGCATATCATTCTTAACTAGAGCAGCATATCCCATCATATCCTCATACATAAAGTACAACAAACATGTTCAGTAATCTCTATTTCAGCCTTTGCTATGGGGAGGACAGAGTTTAGCATAACAACCTATATATATATATATATGACAGCGTTGTTGCATTGGTGAGGGACCAATGAGAGATCACCGTCGGCTGACTTTCATTTCCCCATGCAGTGCACCGCACCAGCCATTTCCTCTTTCTAAATCCTAATCCCGTGGAAATTGTGCCCGGGATTATACACAAAAGGCGCATTTTGGCCATGGATTTACATGTTTGGATTAGTAAAGCCATGTAATGAAGACACGTGGTTGTGTTTCCATCCTGTTATTGTATCGCACATTAAAACCAGGCCAGTCCTTCCACGGTGCAGTGAGGACATTATAAATCAGCGCACGTCGAGGAAAAAAAAAAAGATAAACTATTATTTCTGTCCAGAGAGTGCTTTTATTTAGACATATCAGCAAAGAAGCAGACGCCCGAATCAAACGTATCCCAGCCACACATGGGAAGCTTTATACGTCAACAATCCACTTCTTAGCCACAGCACTCGTGGTACCGCAGCGTTTGTTATTTACATCGTGCCGCGTTAGAAAGTAGACACAGAGGACCGAGAACGCGTTGCGATTCCACAAGGACTATTTTACCCCTTGCTTTACTCAACCATCCCTTTAAAACAAACGGCGCTCCGAAGCATTCAATTGTGAATCACGGAAGCGGCCTTCCACGGTCTCACCACCGTAGTCTCTAGTATCCGCCGTCTCCTCCTCCTCCTCCCAATCACATCATTGTATTTCAAGCCAGCCAATCATTGTCCAGCGATGGGCATACATTATGTATTTACACACACATTTGCTTATCTAATAGGAGCCATATCGTTGTCTCAGATTTAGGCATCTTAGGGAATGCCCCAAGGCGCCTCACGCTGATTCTTAATCCTCAGATCTGGGGGGTGTCAAATCACCCCTGGGAGGGAATGAAAGGAACTAAATCTCTCTCTCTCTCTCTGTGCGCTCACTATCTCCCTCCCCCCTGCTGTCTTTATCCCTCTTTTGCCCTCTCCCCTTATTTGCAGACAAAAGTAGCATTGTGTCTCTGAATGTTAAACTGTCCTCTTTAAATCAATCGCTGTAAATATTCTTAGTCTGGGTCAGAAGGATAAACTATCTCTAGACATAGCTACAGTTTAAGGGTAGTTTCTCTATGCAGTTCTACAGGATTAAGGTAATTTCTCTTCACACATTTACAGTATAAAAATACCTTTCTACACACATCGCAGTATAAAGTATAAGTTATACAGCCACCATTTTGACACTGTATTGTCGTTTCACATGTGGCACAGGCTGCAACATACACCAGCTAACACTAAACTTGTAATTGTCTCCCATGTGTATTCTTTGTACCATATGTGTCTTCAGGTAAAACCTGTGCTGGGTTTCTTCTTGGATTTGTATTTTTCTGGTGTGTGTTCCTGTGTGTGTGTGTGTGTGTGCGTGTGCACGTGCATTGTTCATAAAGACACACACACGCGCCCGCCCAAACAAGCTCACGTGACTATGTCTGTGCCATGCCAATTTCCAAATACAAAACACACACTGTCTCAACACGTGTGTGTGTGTGTGTGTGTGTGTGTGTGGTGTAAAACCTGCATTTTGTAAAAATGAACCACACAAAGACATACTATTTGGATAACACGTACGCTTTTAGCGATAGCACAAAGATGTTTGCTGTAATTTGGACGTCAGAGGTTAAAAGCCCTAGCATAATGACCCAGGGCTGGAAATCACTGTGAGGACCGGGATGCAAATCAGTGGACCAGCAGCGTGGCGACATTGGCACTCATTAATGTTTGATGGGGCTGCGTTCTCCCAAACACAACGGACACACACACACACACACTCGCGGGGATTCGCATAAGGGGCATGCATGGCTAAAGCACAGCTGCTCACACTTGGTCATTAATACAGAATGGCCATTGTGATGTTTGTTTTTTTTGTAGTTCTGTTTATTTGGAAGTCCATCAGCGGACAGGCCAATGCCAGCTCTAGTCTTCTGTAGTTGGGATCCTCCTGGCACACAAACACGCAGATTAAGCATGAAGTCACGCACGCTTCATCGTAGTGGAGAAGGAAAAAGAGACTGACGAGGCCGTTTTTTATATTTCAGTGCGGAATCTAAGTGTATAAGCACAATTACCATAATCATCAATTATCATAATCATTATTATTCATTAATCATGACATTGTGTATATTTAAATACATTAAATTGTGTTTATATAGACTAACATTTCCCTGTGTTTATTTGAAAAGTAATATTTGTTTGCAAAATGACTATATTCAACATGATACCTCTGGCTTTTATGTGATCAATATCACTAATCAATGAGAGTGGACAGCGCTGCTGTTTAGTGCTAATAGTGCTTTATCCCTATATCATTATGTGTACGTTTTTAACTGAAAATTTCCCCGTTGGCAATCTTGAATAATAACACCACAGATTATCCCGCTAATGTTGTTATATTGGTCCATTTCACAACTCGAGCCCCTTTCTACTTCAGAGTGCAACTCAGCACCATGAGTTGGGTTGTGTGAAAATAATGGTTTGCCATGCATAGCCCTGTGTACGATTCAGCAGGTCAGCATAAAGACAAACAAACAAGCTTCATGAGAAAGGGCATACAACATATGTTGTACACACATATTTTCTATCAACAGCGTTATTGCCTGCTTCCCGGTCATATAATAACCATTAGCTCCAAAGTGCAAGACCTTCTTTCCCTGGAAACGATCAACGTGTCACACAACAATGTTTCAAACTCTTGGGGTAAACGGTGTATCTCCTCGTCAGTTAAGAAGGTCAATAGACTGGCATACTGATTAAATGAAAAGACATGACTGGCCTTTAGATTGATCTGAAAGTTGTGGGACAAAAGAAGAGAAAGAGAGAGGGAAATTGAGGCACAGTGAGGAACATGAATAGAGAGGAATGTGCAGACATTGTTTGCCCCAACTCACCCCATCCTTTTCTTGACACAGTTTGTGTGCTGTAGTTCTTCAAAGAGATGGTGGTCTGTAGGCTACGTTAACATGGTGGAGGTAGAGCTCACCGTTGGAGGTCTCTACGGTGAATCTTCTGCTACAGTTTGGCAATTGAAGAGGTTGGAGTAGACAGAAGGATGAAGCTTTCGGATGATGATGTAGGAATCTCTTAGACATTGCAATACTGAAAGACAATACCAATTTAGCCAGACGTACGGACACACTTTCTGTAAGAACAACCCAAAATAAATAAGCATTGCACGCTATTACCACTGAGACTAATTTAATATTTGATTGGCTAATGGCTAATCCATAGTTTATCTTAATACTCGTGAGCCAAATTGAGAATTAAAAGTGTTTTTCAAACATCTGTCTGCATTGTTCTTATGTTGTTATTGTGGCGAGTCGTTTTGGCCATATCTGCTTCAAAACTAGGATGAAAAGTAGACTAGAATAATTTAATATTGACCATGTAACACCAATTCACTCCCATGTTGAGTCCTTATGCATCCTCCGGATAAATGACTTGACAGTCGCTGGCTGTGTCGGCTCTGTGCCAAGATGCAGTAAAATGAACAGCAAACCTAAGGAGACCTACAGTCTCTGCTGAATACTGCATGCCTGTACTACCTAGTGTCCTCAAAAGCTACCATGTGGTGTTGTTCTTGGGAGATTGATCAAATTAGAAGATTTGAATTAGAAACCGAATTAGTAGGCAGAATATGTACACAGAAAGCCATTAATGATGACAACCTTTTCCACTCTTGCGTGTTTCTTGATATAATGCTACCATCAATTACGGGTGAATATTAACACAGCAACAGCTCAACATGCCAGCAAAATAATAACAATTCTTGGCCAACTTTTGCACACATGCACAGACATCCAAACACACACGCGCACACACACACACACCAGCACAAGCAGACCAGCAAAGGAACATGGGAACACACTCTCTCCAGTGAGACGTGCTACATAATTGATGCGCTGCTGTTCTTGTATCACTAATGGCTCTGCGAGGTTCTCTACTAGGATGCTACCTGTATGGAGATGTTATGACAGTTCCCTCCCTCATGAAAAAGGCCACGCAGTATTTGTGTCAATTTCACAAAACACTGCTTTGTCTCATCCTCCCTGGCTACAGGAAAATAACAAAGACACCCCCCCAATGTATTTAATAAAAAATGTGGTAACATGTCAGTTGAGACAGGGAGACAGGACACGGCCATGGCGTGCAACTCCCAGGCTGTGTCTGTATTCACTGTAAGTCGCTTTGGATAAAGGTGCCTGCTAAATTACTAAATAGTAAACACTGGGTAACAGCCAACAACATCGTTGAGTACGCAAAGTATCTGTGGTATTTTTAATGACTCTACCTGGAAGTGGAAAATACAATCAAGCTGTGATCAGGCATGAACAAAAGACATACACAGACCTCTGACGCACAACAACTATTCACTTAGACCAAACGTGTAAGAGATGTTTTCCTTCTGACCCAAATCAAAGGATATTGAACCTTTTGGATAGAAGAGAGAGCCCATCTTTGGGGCGACCTTATCAGCATGATGGTTGTGGTAAAATTATAGTGCTTGTGATTTTGTCCTTGTGCTTGTGAAGTGGTCACAACTGTTCTAAAAACAGATACAGACAGGGAATTTAAATTAATTATTACATTATTCTATTCTAAATGCTACTTATTCAACACAGTGCTCTGGTGAAAATAATTGTCTGTCTGAGATGGTAAATGGGTTGCATTTATATAGCTCTTTTATCCAAAGTGCTTTACATTGCCTCACATTCACCGACGGTGGTGTCAACCATGCAAGGTAACAACCAGCTGGTCAGGAGCAGTTAGGGTTAGGTGTCTTGCTCAGGGACACCTCGACACTTAGCTAGGAAGAGCCAGAGATCGAGCCAGCAACCTTCCGGTTGCCAGATGACCGTCTCTACCTCCTGAGCTAGTGCCGAGATGTGTGACAATGTCACATGGATCACATTGAAGAGGGGGTATGACCACTGTGTCAGGGCCACCTCCCACATTTCATCATTGCCATTCATGTGTTTAGATAATCACATTTTGGTAGGCTGCACCAACATCGCTGAGCAAATGCCCTTGTTTGGTCCAAGGTTGAGGCTGCCAAGGCTGTTGACGGACCGGGGAGCATATGGGTGGAGGTCTCCCGGTCTAGGGTTTAGACACAGCGTATGTTGTGTACACATTTATTTATTTCACAGATGCTGATATCGCTCGTGACTTATGACCCAGGCAGTCAAAGAGAGGGCAACCCTTTGCTCCCTCTGGTGTCTGGGTGTTATGTAAAGGCCATATGCTTTGTAGCACGTGTTTCAGGGATCATTCACAACCCTTTGACATGAGGAATAAAAAGCAGAATGCGACACTTCATAGAATGGGAAATATAGTCTCGTGCCACGTGTGTCTTGATTCAATAGCAACTTACACATATTTACACATCTCTTCAATGGTGTTGCTTTTCTGTCATGTTCCTGTCCTATGAGTACTGTTTAACTGGCATAGGGATCTACGTTTACCTCTTTCCATAACAAACACTTTGGTTACCTCTTCCCTGATGGGAGGTGTTAATCAGGTCAGGGTTAGGTAATAGCGTGCGTTATCTATTCAGTGAACATATCAACTAATTAGACAGATAAGGCTCCATTTTACCCCCAGAGTCTCCCGAGAGGAGGAGAGGATGAGAGACTCAACAGGACGGACACAACAGTAATGGTGTGGAAAGACTAATGGACAAAGAGGGCTCACCCAAACAACCTCACATGGGGAGGTATTGGAAGTAAAGTGTCACTGCGGAAAGACCCTGGTCGCCAACCCAAACATCGATAGAGAGGAAGATCAGTACCCAGATAAGTACCTCCGAAGGTGGCTGGGAATCCCTCCAAGTTACTAGAAGATTAGGACACAAGTGTGCAGTCAACACCTCTGTAGTACAAGTGGAAAGCTAGCACCATTGGAATGCCATGCACAGGAAGACAGGGTCTCGGAACTTCCCGTTTCCAACACTGGGGGATTGCAGACACAAAGGAGAGAAGAGCCATGATCCAGGACGAAGTACAGAACCTGAATCAAGAAGGACGAAGATCAAGGGCTGTGTAGGAGTCCCAGGGAGCCTGGACCAAATGGGACCTCCCCAAGAGGAAGATCACATGGGCGGATCTGGAACCTCTCCTTCCTACTGCGATTGGTGTATGACACTCCCGACAACTAATTCACAGAAGAGGGGCATGAAAGAGGATCCACTATACAGACTATGGGGATGGAGGGGCACCATGGCGCACATCTTGTCAGGGTATAAAACAAGACTCATCCAAGGAAGATAGAGATGGTGCCATGACAAGGTGCTCATGACACTCGCTAACACCCTGGAGCAGGAGAGATACAAGAAATGCTAAACACATGCAAAACCAACACCATCTATCCAGTTTGTGAGGGAGGGAGAAACGTCAACCAGAGCAAAAACAATAAGAAAAAAGAATACTACAAAAGGTTCATTATGGGATATGAAGGTAGATCTGGGAGGAAGGCTGCAGTTCCCTCAGGTCATCCAGACAACCCTAAGGCCAGATGTGGTTCTGTGGTCTGAAGAGGCCAAGAAGATCATCCTGATTGAAGTTACAGTCCCGTGGGAAGAAGGGTGTGACTAAGCCTTTGAAAGGAAGAGTGCCAAATACCAGGACCTTTTGCATGACCACAGGGGGAAAGGATGGCAGGCATGGTTATTCGCAGTCGAGGTTGGCTGTAGAGGATTCCCTTCCCAACCATTAGAATGTCAGGAAAGAAAAGGAGCCTTCCTTTTCTACAGCAGCTTGCAGGATGGGGGAGGCAGCAGAAAGAGCCTCTTGCTGGTTATAGAACAGGAGAGAAGAGCCAAGCTGGAAGCCAGGAGGAAGTGATGGGTGCCATGAATGCTGCCATGACCCGCCAACGGGAGGGTGTTACCGTTCAGGGTCGAAACATCCAATCCAACGTTGGACGTCTGATGACATCAACTCCTCCTTTTTTTTCATTAATTCGTTTTTACTTTTAACATGGAGCATAGCTTCCACAACTAACATTTAGTTTTCGGTCCATTTAAAATTGTAAGATACAAATGAAGCCAATTGCTGTTGTGTTCTGTTTACTGCAGTCCCATCGCCAGCTTGATTGTGTTTAAGATTAAGATTGCTGTAAACTGTTTTTTCTTGTTCTTGAACAACAATGTCGAGAAGATAGGAAACATAATTTATAGGCTTTTAATTATAGCGAAACAACGTAGTTTCACCATGTCACTATTACCAGGGGAAATTATTAACAAACTGGAAACAAACAAGATCACCCAACACTGCAGAGAACACAGTCTTTGTTGTCTTATGTACCCCCACCAACATCCCTCAAGTACACCTTCATTGACACCAAACCAGAAGAGATTTAACTGATATTTTACTATCATTGTTGTCATGAAGCATCATTATTAGCCACAGCACCAATCAACACATACAATACTTACCATTTCAACAAGTATTCACATTTTGCATCATAATTTTAGCATTGTTGGAAAGTTAAATCTTAGTACACCCCCCCGGAACCTACTCACGTACGCCTAATTCAAAGAAATGGTGATAAAACAAATATGAACTCATGTTTATTCTCCTTGTCTTTGTTGTCGTTCTTCTTGTCATGTTGGTATTATCCTCGCTCCGTGGACTCTTAACTGGCAGCTCATAAGAAGTACAAGAACGGAAATTGCGGGAGCCTGGGCTAGCGCTACAATTCCCGGGCCTTCTGTCAGCCTAGTCTTAAGCTAGCTATATAACAAGTGAGCGGCACATGTTCACACTTCCCTGCCCCTTTGTATTAGCAGGATAAAAGGCTAGCTGGGAGAATCAACTGATGGAACAGACAGACCACCCAATGTGCCCCCCCCCACACCCCTTTGGTATGAATCGGTGCGGTTTTTACGACAGCTTCCTGTCTCCGGGCTCGTGAGCAGTTGTCCCCTCTTCCTCTGAGGGTGACAGGCTTCGTCACAATTATTTACCCCTGCCAGCCAGCGCCGCTAGCCACCGTAATCAGTCACCCTCAGCAACTAGCCCAAAGGTCAGCAGGCTGCCTGGCTCTGGTTCACAGGGCCAGACCCGTAGTCTTGCTGGAGCTCCGGGGGATATCCGATACACCCCACACACACACACACACGCACGCACGCACACATGCACACACACACGCACACACACGCACACACAGACACACACAGCTGCAGATGCCAAGAACCAAGGAGTCTATGTCTTGGTGAGACCCACACTTCACACGGAGCTTTTCATGAATCATCTCAAGCTGTGACCAGACGCCCCTTGACATGTACCAAAATAATAATGATGTCATTTGCGATGGCTTGGATTGGCTAGTGCATGTGTGTGTGAGTGTGTGTTTTCTTTTTTTATTATCTGCCATTCAGGTTAGGAAAGGTGAAGTCATCTGTAAAGAGTTAAATTGAGATTGTTTTCCCAACTGAAATGGAAAGAGAGATCTAGCCAAAGATAAAGAAATGACAATTTCTAATCTAAACCGTTAGCCATGAAAGATAAGGCTGACATTTGAAAACATTTCGGAAAATTCTGCGTGTCAATTTTGTAAATAGTTATCGTCTCGTTTTTGGGTATTTGGCTTTTTATTTGGGTTTTTCCACTAAATGAGGTTACATTCTTGTGGATGGAAGTCGCTCACTTCCATCATCTGCCAGCCCTGAAGGGATGCTATAAAATCCTTCGGCAGCTGTTCACTGTGTGTGTGTGTGTGTGTGTGTGTGTGTGTGTGTGTGCCACGACAACCAGCTTTTCTAGCAGAACATACGAAATAAACGACAGTGGAAGCCGTATTACGCGCACAAAAATGAAAAGGCGATCATCGCAAACTCCCACGTAAAAGGTTCATTACATCACGCTGAGGTACGGGACAGTAAAGATGTTCTCTCCTTCACAGCCCTTCACTGTAGATATAGCTGCATAGCTCGCGGCTTCCTCACATGTGTATGCGTGCGTGTGTGTGTGTGTGTGTGTGTGCTTCTCCTGACTATAACCTTTAAGCTATACCAGCAAAGTCATTACTTTTCTCTTCTCATTACTGGAGTGCACCTTGGGAGGTTGTGGTGGCGGATGAAGAATATCAACGTGTATCGTGCGTCTTTGCGACTGGCGATTATTTTGTATCGCCTTGGGAATAATTATTTAGCATTTCCACAATGTTTTTTGGGTACACATCTCTACCGGGGCGCCAGTAGCTAAGGAGGTAGAGCGGTTGTCTGTTGCTGGTTCAACCCCCGACCCCAGTGTCGAGGTGTCCCTGAGAAAGACACCTAACCTGAACGTGAGGCGATGTAAAACGCTTTGGATAAAATCACTGTATAAATGCAATCCATTTACCGTCTCAGTGTGATGGAAATGAAGTTGTGATATATTTACCCTGGCGAGGTTTGTATGTCGTATAAGCGTTATGAGGATGATGTCATGCTTAACGCCTGACAACGTCACGGCACTAGTACACTATAGTATGATATATGTTATGTATCATGATGATGAGTTTCTGTTTCAACTTGCTTGGATTTGTTACTGTATGTTTTTTATTTGATCATGCGATGCCCATTGTGAAAGGGGCAATCTCAATGGAGTTACATTATGTTTCACAGAGGAGAAGGCAGGACAAGAACACAGCATCTAAGACATTTAGAGAAGGAACACTCAGCATATATGCAGATATACGAATAGTATCCACCCCAGGACAAAATAGTTTTTCAAACTATCCATCTTATTTTTCTGACGCATGTGTTTTGCAAATCAAGAGCAGATCTCCTGGTGCCTCTGCCCGTTGACTGCAAGCACACTGAACGGGTTGCTCTTTGAGCTCATAAGAACAGAATCAGAGACAGTTCATCCTATACAGTTGGCTCCTTTTAGCAGACTCTGTAATTACTTCTTTGCTGAAGTGTGCTCTAATGGCATAGCACCCCCACCCCTCATTCCCAGTAAAGCAAGCAGAATGGATGCCCTCCTATACATAATGGAAGTGAAGATGACGGGGCTTAGGGTAAATAAGGAATACATGTTCAAGATGCTTGTGTCGTGTTTTGCGTGAGGTGGGGTGGGTTTATCAGAGGCCATGTCCAATACACCGAGGACGGATCCTCACAGAGCTGTCAAAGGTAGGCATCTGTCAACGTGTGGGTCTCTCCCCTATTACACAAACATTGACATTCTCCTTCTCTGGCTCCTCCTTCTGTCATTCATGTCCACTTGGGCGAGAGCTGTTGTTTTTTTTATTGTTATTTCCTTTTTACGATGAATGCTGTTATTAGCCACATGGTGGTGGGTAAGGCTGATAGAATTCACTCACACTGCTTATCTCTGACCAGGAGGAAAACGCTGCCCACACGCGCAAACACAAAACACACACAAAGCACACACAAAACACACACAATACCAGGTGGCCTTTGTGAGTCAGACTCCCGACACGCTCGATCCTTGGGCGGGAAAAAGCGCACGCAGCTCTGCCATGAAACGGATGTTCAGATCAACTGTTTTATTGAACACATGGAGACGGGCAGAAAGACGGATCTCCTGTGTGGATTGTTCTCTTGACAGTCAGGTGAATTTGGTGGAGAGAAGACAAGCAGATAGTGCTGCCCTAATCTTTCGCCAACCAAATTCAACCTTCAATAAAAGTCTGGATTTACAGGTCCAGGAAGGAAAAACAGAGATGAGGGAATCCTAACAGCTGCAAAACCCCCCCTCATCGTACACAAACACCTCCCTCTGTGCCTGGGTTAGGTAAGGCCTTTCCCCATAGGACGAAGCATGCTACTTGAGCCGAACAAACTCTCCACCCATGGAAAACAACAACAGAATTTGGTCCACCGTGATGTTTTCCCCCTGCGGGAGAAGCCCCTCTAATGTTCACCTCTCAGGCCTGACGTGGGCATCGTTTGTTTCTATGGAAATGGAATTGTTAATATTGCCCGTGTGACTCAGTGAATGAATGTGCAATGGTAATCACACGCAATAATACAATAATTTGGAGATAATTGTATTTCATTACTGCGGGGATGATTCAATTTCATAGCTTTTTAGAGCACGCAACATTCGATTTGACTGGCGTTTAATGTGATGCGACGTTTGCAACATGTAGTGATAGCTATTTAATAGATTTCTGTTCATATCACACGCGCCCGCGCATGCGCCCGCACACACACACACACACACACACACAAGCACAGTTGCTTTTAACTCTTAACCATGTTTAAATATATAATAAGTAATATAAATCATATAATATATTCAATATTCATGCCTCAGGTCAATCCAATCAAGTTTTGTAATTCCTACAGTATAACATTGGCTTATTTCCTTCTGATTCATAACACAATATGAGGAAAGACGATACGGACGAACCCAAAGGGCAGACATTCAAGGACTGACATGTGGAACAATAGAGGCCAGCAAAACTGTAAAAGATGATATCCCCTCAAGCTGTTGGTAGTTAGACAGGACTACAGTCTAGTACTATACTGATGTATGGGTATAGTTAGACAGGACTACAGTCTAGTACTATACTGATGTATGGGTATAGTTAGACAGGACTACAGTCTAGTACTATACTGATGTATGGGTATAGAGTTAGACAGGACTACAGTCTAGTACTATACTGATGTATGGGTATAGTTAGACAGGACTACAGTCTAGTACTATACTGATGTATGGATATAGTTAGACAGGACTACAGTCTAGTACTATACTGATGTATGGGTATAGTTAGACAGGACTACAGTCTAGTACTATACTGATGTATGGATATA
>OMKP01002463.1:1418-21478 GCA_900302375.1 Bathygadus melanobranchus
GGAGCAACGATAATAACCCAAGCCAGATACCTTCCGCCATCTCTGTCCCAAATCAATATGTACAGTGCACACAAACACACTCACACACACACACGCACACACACACCATTTGATTAACACGCAACAACACACACAGTGCCGCTGTTTGCATACAATATAGTAATACATAGTTGATACGCCACACAAATCCCATTTGAACCCATGCCGGCTCCCTATCTCTCACTTTGTCTGGACTCAGATACCGTGTGCTACCGCAGACAGGCTGAGTCACCACATGCTACTCTCGGTCTGACTCTGCAGCTGAGAGCCGGCGAGAGGGAGACCATTATCATCATCCACAACAGCATCCACAACAGAAGAGCGGATCAGATGTCCGGTTGCTACAAGGCCATGTAGTCCTACAGATATTCTTAACAGTGAGCGGTGCACAACGGAAGACAAACATGACATGAGCAACATAGAATTGGGGGGAATAAGTCACTTCATCGTCCGATCAAACGTAGGGTCCAATCAAACGTTTGAGGATCTGGACACCAAGACCGATAGGGCAGGCTTCACATCCTGACTAATAGCGACACCGCAGGGCCAGCTCTAACCACTCCATCCCCGAATGAACAAATGGCACTCCTCTGTTTTGTCCCAGAGTAATGTCTTGTTTTACTTGGAGGAACATAGCGATACATCACAATGCAGAAGCAAGAGACTTGGAAAGCCATTGCGTGCCGTCTTTTAAGCAAGACCTATTGAAGCCTATTCCTAAACATCTTGTAGACTCGTAAAAGCAGTAGAAGCGTCCCAGAGAGTCTGCCAGATACAGTACAGCACACAACAACAGTGTCGTTTTGCATGCAGCCACGCGGCAATTACTGACAATAATCAGTTTATAGCAGTGATCCGACTGACGCGTTTACATGCGCTCCAGTAATGTGATAACAGAGCAGCCCTGTATGCAGTGAAATAGTCCACTTGCTTTCAAAGGAGGTAAACTCAGCGGTGGTCTATGGCAGTGGTCTTAAGGCTTATGAGGAAGGTGTAGGCAGTCATTATTTCGTGGAGGTCATTTTACGTTCCATACGAGCTGAAGACAACATGCTTATTTGAGCAACAGCCATGTACCTAGGCAATCTTACCTAATGGGCCTTAAAACACCATGAGCCATTAATGGCATGGGTGGCCCCAGTGGGAATCGAGCCCCTGACCACGTTCATGCCATGCTCTACCAGTTGATCGAGACAGGACCACAAATACCATATTTTTGTATGGCTACAAAACCAACACAAACGTGTTGATTAGTTGTTGAGAATGTCATTCTCAACAACTAAATCAACCCTTCGTGTGACACACGACAAGCAGACTTAAAAAGCAGACTTTACATATACAACCTGACAACACAGACAATAAATGACATACATAAATGAATACGTTGAGTGAGCAAAACCAGGCTGTAACAATTAGCTTTCCCATGGTGCCTACTGCCTGATTACAGAAATGTAATTTTCTTTATTTGACTATTTTGATGGCAGTATTGACTTTAGAAGAATTGAAACCGGTCCATATAGCTCACAGCAGTTTTACTCAAGCTAAATAATGGAAAGAGCTCCATATAAATGAGAAATTAAAGTGGTCATATAAAAACCTATTCATCTGCAGGCTAGTGAAGTATTGGAGGGAGGTGTACGGTCAGCTCAAGGCCTAGATACACTAAAAGTGTTCAGATGGCAGACTTACTTTGTCCTTGATTGTGGCGGGGGAGGAGGAGGAGTTGGGGGTGGTGGTGGTGGTGGTGGTGGAGGAGGAGGCGGAGGAGGAGGCGCAGAGCGGCCGGCGCTTCCGTCTTTCCGAGGTCGCCCGCGCGGACGCTTCTCAGGGGTGGGACTCCTGGCGGGCGCCTTGGGCAATCCAGCGCTGCGTCCGGCACGAGTGACGGGAGGCGGCGGTCCTCTGTCACGGAGCTCCTGAGACTGAGCCCCTGATGGCATTCTGGACAGAGATACGCCAGGGGTTAGATATGACGTGTTGCCGGGATTTTCTTATTGCCGAGCCTGGAGTGACTAACGGATCTCTGTTCTTTTCTTAAAAACCAATGCATTCGGCATTCAGTCCAGCGATACGTTGTTTTCGTATTGGCGTTAGCTTTTCAACTTCCATCAACCCTAACCCAAAATCCACTGCTGAATAGGTTACCTGAACTGAATGTATTTGGGCCGTTTGGGGCAAAAGTAAGAATACAACAGACATAGCTGCACTCATTGGTAAAAACCGAGTAAGCAACAAAGAGCTAATCAAAAACGAGTATTTGGGTCAATATGACCCATGTGCTGTGCTTCCTGCAGGCAGGCAAACATTTTGAGAAGAACCTCAAAGTAAAATTTGTAATCACTCAGACAGTACAACTGGGCACTCAGACAGTACAACTGGGTTCAACCAAACCAGGCCACGCCAAACAACTACTGTATAATAAGGCAGACAAGCGGCCGGGTGAACTCACTGTGACCCAATGAACTACTGACATCACACATCAGCCACTATGACAGGCGGCTATTTTGACCAATCAAAACATGAAGAATGTGACCCACAGACATGGGCTGGATTTGAGTTGTTATAAGTAAGCAAATGCAGGCCTTCAGAACGCCGGGGAGACACCAGTCTGCACAAATGCAGGCCTTCAGAACGCCGGGGAGACACCAGTCCGCACATGGAGACCAGGCAGTGTAATCAACACCAGACCAGGTCAACCCTTCGCGGCCCGCGACAAGACACCTACATTGGATTTATTCATGATTACACTCGTTTATTGCAGATGTCAATGAGCTGACTTGGTGACCTTTGACCTCCTTATCCAGACTGTTTAACAGATAATTAGGAGAGTTTAGAAAGTGGATATGTTTAAACGGTGTACGTTGCCCACAGGGAACACTTCACCCCTGATGCTGAGCGACTGGACTTAACCACTGCCACTGCTGTGACTATTGTTAGAGAATGTCAGATTATTAGCTATGGTAACCACTTACCCCACTACCATGCCAAAGGCCAAAATCAAACCAGCCCCATTTATTGTTAGTCGTTAGGAGTGTTGCGTGTCGGACACCAACGTTGCTAATCGTGTAGGCATTTTCATGATCAGCGGGTCTTCGTACAACGCAGAATACTAATATTAAAATGATGCACGATATACCGCATTTCCATCGCCATCGCGATATGAACAGTCACGATGAACACATCGCAAAAGACTGACCTGAAACGCGATAAATAATAAGAAACATCATTTTATTTTCAAGCGCCATGCGTTCACACCCAGCATGCCAACATTTGACCCATCGGAGCCGCTGCATCCGAAATTCCATACTATGTACTACATACTCAATATGTGTACTATCGTTCAACATACTTTTGTGTAAATAAACGGTAGCGTGCATCTTTTCGGACGCGCCGCTCAGCGCGGAACGTCACTTCCTGAGAACTTCCTTAATTTTGAAGCGTTACAGACGCCACAGAGCTGCCTTGGTCGCCGTCTGCCATTGTCGTCTTTTGTTGTAGTCACTACTGCATTGCATTGTGGGATATTTATACCGGCGTAGTGTCCAGTGCTGCATACTTTAATATTTACCGGAAATAGTATGCACCTCGCGTACTATTCAGTTCATACTAACGTTTCGGACATACTAAAAAATCTCACGTACTGTTTTAGCGTACTAAATAGTATGTTAGTATGGAATTTCGGATGCAGCAACTGTATAGCTAATATGCACACTTAAATATTTGTGTATTTATCGTAAGTCATATAGTTATCGCACATCGCAGATTTTCCTCATATCGTGCAGGCCTAATTAAAATACATCTATGTAATATGACAAAACCTTGGTTTCACTATCAATTTTCTGTCCAGCTGTACTTAAAAACATGCAAGTTCAGTTACACAGTGTGCCGATATGTCTTGTGTACACACAGAGCAACATTAAGATAACCATTAAGAGGGGGCGATTTTCAACATGTTTTGCAATAATTATCAAAGCCAATCTGTGTGCAAACAGTTATCTGACATGGGTGAGATCACATCTTAGTTGGATGGTTGATGTTTAACAACTTGACTCTTGTTACACCTCTGGTCTGACGCAGTAAACGGTTTCTGAGAAGACCAGCTCACTGCACTGCAACAATTCGATACAAGAGAAAGCTCTGAATTAGATATTGCAAGTGAACAGCATTTACCCAAGATAATATGTATTAAGTCAATAATAAGCATCATCGAATTAAGAGATTTGGAGAGTGTTCCAAATGTAGTCATGTCATTGAAGGCAATTTTTTTTATTTATATATATATACATATATGATTAGCCCAAAATGAGTTTAATCACCATGCAATCTTGGACTAATTCTTCCTAATTTGCAATGATAACATGTTGGATAATTGACTCAGTTTCCTCTCTTAATGAGCCCAATATCCACAAATAAATAATGGTGTTTAACAGGTTAGCGTTTGTCCTAAATGGAGTTATAGCAGCCATTTGTCAAAATATCAATTAAAGTGGTGACAACAATGACTTCAATGGCCACATATTTGTTTGGCTAGCCTAAAGATTTAACAAAGTAGTCCTGTGGTAGATATTTGTGCAAATTTCCTTCATTCTATAGCCTCCGTCTGACAAACACATTGGCTGTAAAACACTGGTCCTTAACGCATGCCTTTAATGAACTACATCATTTATTTTGTCCATAGGCTACTAACTTAATTGCCGTTTAAAGCTATTTTGTAACACTGTAGTCTTTACCTTGTACTACCGCTGTAATTTAACTTTTCCTATTCAAACGTAAGATGAGAAACAATCATCTGAAAACTGGCCTACACAAATGTGTGATTCTGGTTTTAGTCAGAATGCAGCCTAAAAGGGCACCTGACTTACCTACCTTTTCTATCTGTAACCCATATATACATATTAACCCAACTGATATGACCAGATCGATTTTAGGATGCAAAAACGCCTGATAGCAGATAATATCTGCTGATATGCATATGAACGTGTAGCATACATAGCCTATAAGAGATAAAATGATCACATTATCAGTATCATGGCATCGTTAAAATGTGCTGAAACTGTTCAAGTTTTATATTGAAAACCACAAGTAAAATTAACAGCACTATGCACTTTTTGTTTGCGTAAACATTCAAATAACCAATACCTTAAGTAAACGCATGGAAATAAAAAGTTAATTAACAATTGTCATAAGTGTCGATATCTTATATGTATTGATCATTAATCATGATAGCAGCCGGCGCTACAAGCCAATGTTTACTCGACTACGGTACGTGAACATAGGTGTGATAACACGACAGTATGCAGTTGTATTGCAACAGTTCAGTTTTGGATGCCAACTTTCCCCAAAAGAGTGATAGCCTTCTCCAAAACATGGATGGATTAAAGAAGGCTTACACCCACTTACAATCATCCACTTCATCTGCCATTCACTGCACTATTTTACAGTTGGATTAAAAAGAGAAACTCCATTGCAATTGAATCCTCTGAATACATTGGTTATTTTGGTGAAAGGACGTAGCATAAACTCATCTTCACTATAGAGTATACAGGGTTGGATCTCTTTCACCGGTGCGATTCTGGCACGGTGTTTGGGAGGCTGTTGCTAATTTTGGTAGATGGTGGACAGTATTTAGCGTGGTTAGCAAACGGTTTTAATGATAACATAAATTTGAAACTAATACTAACCATCTGGAATTTTACCAGTTTATCGCAAAACCGGTGACAGTTTCATCCCCAAGTTTCATCCCCAGTGTGTCTTAATTGGGTCATGTTTCCAATGAGAGCACTCGCACATATAGTCGCGCTATAACTTCCAGCACTGCTCAAAACCATTATCCCTTGCCATCCATTATCTTAAACACAGAACAGAAATCGACACTTCCGACCTGTGTGGTCCTTTCAGCTCTGTCCGACCAGACGCTCTGTGGTGCCGTAAACGGACTAAAATGTTACATGGCGGCAGTGACGCTATTACGTTCTTTGGGGAGAACCCTCGATCATCTGGTGATGTTAAGCCTGCAAATGACCTTTATGTCCTATTTAAGGAGACTATCGGCCAAATTTCCACCGTTGCAGATATATCTGTGATGCGCGCGGCTGGTTCCGGTAGCCAGACCAAGAGATCACCGCAGCGATTGTGGGAGATACGAGACCTTTCTGAGAGCACGGGGTTCAAGAACGTGCCGTTTGACCCGTGATGCACTTTCACTTCCTGCACAGATTGCCCAGACAAGCTGCACCTGCCACCAGGTACAACCACTAACACAACAGAGCACATTGACACGATGACAGAAAAGCCGTCTCTTGCACAAACTCTTCTCTTGACTTGTGCTCATTTCATTAAGGCAGACAAAAAGACCAGTCACACGTTTTGCATTCACGTCGACAGACTAATCGTTTCAAGTGGTCCGGTTTTGTTTAAAGCACTGCTGTGTTCGCCATATGCTGCTGATCTATGCATTCCTTGTTGAAGTTGTGTTTAATTGACTCATTTATATTTTATGTTGAAACGCAGGCTGTTTTGTTTATGTCTCCATGTGCTGCTGGAAGCCAAGCAATCCATGTTGTTTACTGTTATATATAATCATGGAAAATCTAAATACAAAGGTAAAAAATAAAGGCATTTACTTAGTTGAAACCGTATTGTACCAAGAGTTGTGCAAACCATTTCACCTAATGAAATTAATTAACTATATATATATATATATATATATAATTAATGAACCCAGGACACCCACATTTAGCCTCTGTTTGCATTGGGCCTGCCAACAGCCTTGCCCATTGGTTTATCTTGGCACACGAAGTTGGTGTCATCACTTTCATGTTATCAAATTAAATAGCAAACGCTAAATGATGTGTTACTTTAACATTAATCAGATACTTTCCTGAGGTCCCGTAGGCTGCACAATGCAACTACATTATACTGAGCAACGTAAACACGGCACAGCGAGTCAAGAGAAAAGGCATCAAATTGTGAAAATGTATCTTATCTGCAGATCCGTTCAGCCAATTCCCACGTCTGAGAACATGGGCAACCTATTTCTCATGGAGACAGAGTTCAACATCAGGGCAGTAAAACTGACTTTCCAACCGTCCAACGACCAACCCCGGACAACGGACCTACTCCACACAGTAACAATGCGTTATTCTGATATGGCTGGGGGGTAAAGTACCCCCCAGTCTCAACAACCCCAGTTGTTTTCTATATACAACGCCCAGTGAGGCCTTTAGACTTTAATCTTTCTGTGTGTGTGTGTGTGTGTGTGTGTGTGTGTGTGTGTGTGTAGCAAGGTGCCGAGTAAGCAGAGACAACGTGGTAGTGTTTCGGCCTTGATCGTCCGCCTCGATGACAACAACACGTCCACTCCTGAATCCTGATGGCAATGTTGAGTTCAGCTGGATTATCAACCCTAATAGAGAACAATGATCGAATTGCCTAGAACTTATTATCGTCTCCAAATGTCCTCCCCCCGTTGGATGGCTTTAAAACACTGAATGGGCTTACGATCAAAATATTCTGCCACATTTGCCTGCTTCTTGCATAAACGTACCAACAATGCATTGGGATCGTACCTTGATTAACATTAAGAACCAGTGTTGATCTACCTAAAAGATGCATGCCTATATAAAAATCCCAGGACGAATTGGCGTACAGCAACAGAAACCCACTTCATTACTGAATGCCCGTACTGGTCGTGGAAGTACACATTTTAAAAAAACACCCACGAGTTCACACACACATTCGTCACATGCATGGTCCAAAATCGCCGAGCATATCGTTGTACAACAGAGTAAACAGTGTAAACGCACGGTAACAAAACATTAGTGGCCGCTTCCTATATTTGGGGGTTAGTGTGGACCGCCCAGAATTTGACTGATCACTTTTCTGCTAGCGCTAGCTAGCGAGCTAGCTCTTAGCGCGCATTATAAATGAGTGCATTCAGCCCAGATAGCCGGCTTTTAATTCGTCCAAGATTAATTTAGCATTAATAACACTTTGAATCCACGGCCAGCGGCCACCGACGAAAGGATAAACATGCAGCGGTGTCGTGAGGAAAGAAAAGCCCTTACGGAATTGATGCAATTCTCTTTTTCCTCTCCAGCTTTGCAGCCAACTTAAACCGATTTTAATTCCAACAACGAACTTCTCCGAACGATAGCATTTGTTTCACGTGGTTGACATAATATTTTCCGACGAAACATTCCCTTGAGGAGGAAATAAAACGCGTGATTTTCACCTCTAAAAACGCGAAAATTAAAGTTAAAGCATACGCTCCATCATGGAGGCCATGTTTCGGATCGACCGAAGCACCGCCTGTCAACGATAGTAGAAGAAGTAGGTCCCATAAAACATGAGTTGGGGTGCGCGCGTCGAAACGCGTGCCCGCCACGCACGACGCGAACACGTATGCGTGTGGTAAATGTGCACTGCGTTGAATGTTCAACGTTTTGAAATGCGCCGTGTTTGTGGTAGAGTGGTGTAAATGTGTTGTGAAAAAGTGTGTCTGACCCTGCGGAGGGAGCCTTTGGAAAGCCGTTCGGGTGAAGCGCCCGCACTGTCATCAGACGGAACCCCGGAAAACCCGGAGTGAACTTTGCCTACTGGACTGGACCGTGAACGGACTTTTACCACACATATGTTTACATTATCCTTTTTCTATCCCAAATCATATTATTCATAGAGTTAAAGATATTCAGAGTTAATGTCACGTTTTAATAAAAAAAAAAAGATTTATCTAGATTTTATGGGGAGCACAATGTGAACCACAAAAGGATTTGATCTGGATGGCAGTTTCTTCTGACGCTACACTGAACAAATATTATTGAAGTAAAGTAGTACGCCTATTGCTGGAAACATGTTTAAAAACAACTGGCACACTCTGCTGTCGTGATCGGGTAAGGCCCTAATGTCAGCTGCTGTTTATTATCATTACTCATTAAAAAAAATACTTTCTATATGAGGGTACAGGATTGTAATGTGTGATGCCAAACGTATTTCAATTATGTCACACAGTCCCAATCATTGTTGGTGGAATGAAGTCTAAAGTTAATTGTGGCGATGTCTGACCATGACTTACAACTAGAATTAGAATTAACAAAACGCTATGGCAAGAGAAGAGAGAGCCATATGTTCCATTGATGTATTACAGCAACTATAATATAACTTTCATATTCTAATTTGAGAGGGAAAGAGGAAGTTGAGGAGCACAGAGGAAGTGATCTGTTCAACAGAAACAGATAGACATCCAATAGATGTCGCCTGTGTAAATAAAAAGTAGAAATACACCCATGGGTAGAACGAATGTGTATTTCGACGAAAACATTCATTTTGTAGTCAGGACACACATCCTTACTACAATTATATTGAGAGCTAGATTGTAACGTTTTGCTTATAAGCCATTACAACATTTTCTATTGTAAAAATCGATGGAATCACATCAAAACATCAGAGGAATGCCTTGTTGTCTACTGGTGTCAACCCCAAACTAGTGAACTGAGACAAAGGTTCACTCTACGATGGGAAAACGGGACATCACAGATTATACACCAATGATTCCCAGGCCTCAACTCCCAGCCACCCAGACGTGTTCATGTGTGTGGGGATGAGATTCTGGTGCTGCTCCCTGGTGGACATAGGGTGTAAACGCAGCTTCTACTCAGTGAAAAGTTCCAGTGTATCAGTTTCAATGTCAGTTCATTCAACGAACTGACTTCAGAATGACTTAATACAGAATACCACATATACACAGTGTATAGGTGCATGAAGCCACAGAAACATGTTATTTTTAGGAACAAAACGACAAGGAGAAGCAGGGTTTTTTAAATGAACACTACTCCTCCGTCAGTCACATAGAAGGAGCTGCTTTTGTGAGCCTTGGTCCCTCTGGAGGAGGAGGAGGAGGAGGAGGAAGAGGAGGTGCAGCGAACAGTGAACGCCTGTCTTCTACCCTGCTTCTCAGTGCATGCAGCGGCTGCCATGTTGGCTCCAGCCGTTCCCCTGGAACACAGCAGCCTGTGGGTCACCAAGCGTTGCCAGGGGCGACAGAGGTATGGCTGCTCATACTCGGAGCACGAGGAGGCTGAAGAAGATGAAGAAGAAGAAGAAGAAGAAGAAGCAACATTCTTGTAGTTCCTTCTGATGGCGTGCGAGGTGGCAAAAACGGTGATTCTGTAATCTCTGAAGGAAAAGAAAAAGAACCATAAGACTACACCAACCACTTACATAAAGTGCACCAAATACATGCATCTGTCCCCTTTCTCAGATACAGGGGAACATATACATATATACGTAGACACTGCAAGCCTTGAATATAAAAATGATTAAATGAAATCTGTTGAGAAATGTAAACATTATAGTGCTCTTTATCCAGAAAAATCGCAACTCCCCCCGTTGGCTGAAGCAGTACGGTGTTTATGTATATATGTCCATGCATGGCTAGACGAAGTAGTAACAATAAATGCGCACACACACACACACACACCTAAGTAGTCTAGCCAGCAACTCTGAACACTTGGTGAGCTTGTCTTCCTGTCTGGCCACACTATCCCCGCCCCCGCAGCGATCCAGCCAATAGAAAGCCGATATGCTGTCAATGAGCAGCAGCGATAGGCTGGGCCGGGAGGACAGGGAGGTCTCCAGGTAGTGGAGGGTGAGGAGCAACTGAGAGGAGGAGCCACAGTGAACGACCAGCAGGCGGGAGAGACAGGAGCGCAGGGAGGCCTCCTCTGAACACTCCCCAGAAGACTCCGGTCGGCTCGTAGAGAGACCTAAGCAGACAGATAGAGAGAGAGAGAGAGATGCAGAGTAGACACATAATAAAACTGAATAATATTTCAAACTTGATAGCAGTAGAGAGGTGATATGATTGTGTACTGAAAAGAGTGTTTCATTGCTACAACAGACAGCCAGCTTTGTGAAACTCGGAATGTGTTTACCAGCAGCCAGTCTGTTCTCCAGAATGGTGACCAGACGCAACATGTCCAGGCTGTAGTCAGTGTCCACAAACACCACCTCCACACCCATACCACCCGCCTCCACCGGCAGGATGCAGCGACACAGAAGGTGGTACAGCAGCTCTGTCTTACCTTGAGACACACACGCAGGGTATAGCTGCGTATCAATGTTTATGACTGAGCTCTCATAATAAAAACACATCCATGTTTAATTAATCACACGTCAATCACAACTGTTGCTTACCGGTCCCTTCCAAACCATGTAATTCAACCACCTCGCCTGTGTCAGAGATACAGAGTGAGAAAGAGTTTGCGTTTGTCTGACTGTTTGACTGTTGAACTGGAAGAATTTGTTTTGGATAAGACACCCCTCTACATCCCATTGACATACAGCCTCATATACACAATGCAGTTACATTAAAGTAGGCCTACTGATTGTTTATCTCAAAAAAACTATGTACGTCAGTATGTGATCATGTGTAGGTTGTGAAGCTGATCCTTACCACACTGAGGCCCGCAGTCCTCGGGGAACAGACGTGGTTCGATATCGGCCAGACAGCGACGTGCGTCCAGCCTGGCAAAGAGCTGAAACATACAGATACATGGCTTTAAAAAACTGGTAACTTAAACAAAGGTTCACGTAAATTATGAGTTTGCATTTAGGTGATTTGGGGTCATTCACATCACAATCCTAAACAGATATGACTGTACTGTACTTTTAAAAGTTATCTTCTATATCATCTTTTATGATATAGAAGTTGTAAACTTCTATGTCGTAAAATATTTCAGTTGTAAACAAGTTTACAACGAAACAATCTATATTTTTCAACCAAACTAATGTAATATGTTGGCTAGTAAAACATTCACAAGGGTTGTGGTCGAACCTGTGCACCCGTTTCTGTCATTTTGGTAACGTTACTTTCTGAACCATGTAAACCATGGGATGTAAACACGGTGGATGCTTCCTGGTTCTGCCACTTTACCGTAACGTTTAGTGTGGCTGCGCCTCGCACCGTATGTGGCCATTTGGCGCAATTCCAAATGCGCATCCTGACTTGTCTGCCTGCTTGTCTGTTTGTTTGTCTGTCCGTCTGTTTGTTTGTTCGTTTGTTTGACATAAACATAACATGTGTATGTAAGATGTTATTTTCTACAATTATTGTACCACCCAGCATTTGATGCTTTTATTGTTCATATCAACAATACTTTTATAATCTGGAATTGTTTTTCTATTCTTTATTGACATGTAATACAACTGTATCCATGTAACTACAGACTTAACGCCAGCCGTAAACATATGTCAGCTAATAAACACACACACACACACACACACGGACACGGACACGGACACGGACACGGACACGCGCGCACGTACACGCGCGGGCACGGCCGCTGACGACTGTCGCTGCTTCATCACTCTCTTCTTGCACTCCATCATCCCGCTGGTCTCCGGTTACCGGGGCCGTGTGAGAATGTGTTTCTATTTTTTCCCGGCGTCCCTTTGACACGGGAAGTAGTCCCACTGGCAAATAATAACGGTAACGACCGGGGAATATCTCGGACTACGAGGGGGGAATGGGCGGACGGCTTTAATAGTTTCTCAGATAAGCTTTTAAACCTGTTATAAATGAGAAGAAACTAATCCGAGCCCGTGTCGAAATTGTTTTTGTGGAGGGGAGGACGATCCAAGACGACAGTGACTGACTACCCTAGAATTAAAAAAAGAGAGAGAGAGAAAAACAGACAGCGTTCTCCGTTGCCATTGAACATACGTGAAATGCAAGCCCGTGTTATCTATGTAACTGTGGCGTCTCTTTAACGACTATCTATCGTCGGGTGTAGGTGCATCGGACCGGACGGTTCCAGGAGGCCAGCATGTCGGCGCAGTTGCCACCCTGCGTTATAGACTGCGGGACGGGGTAAGTCGGCGTGTTTATTACGGAACAGCTGGTCTCTAGAAGATATGCACACGCACTTGCACACCAACACACTCGCATATAGCCTACTAGACTGCGTTGCACATTTTCCGTTCAGTGTCATATGGATTATAGTGTGTGATCTTGCATTTAAACTGGTCTCGTGGTTGATTATGCATGATGATGTTGTGTGTGCATGCTTTATTATTGCGTTATTGTTATTGTGGCCTTTTACCGCCGCAGTTTTAATCTCTGATGGAGTTTTAATGCCCGTGACGTCACGACGCTGTTAATGAAGGGCTTCGTTCCCCCAACGGCTTACTGCAAAGATGTTGTTTAATATCCAGTATCAAAGTTTCCAACATTATCATTTTAATTGATCCTACTTATATAACTTCAAAAACAAGCCTAAAAAATGTCATTTAACAGGTACAAATGCTATATCTGATAATCTGCATAATACTGTCAAAGATACCGCAGTGCTGTCAACTATCAACCATTTACGTTAAATGTAATCCGCCTTGACCCAGAACAGTGTTTGTGCGAATCACAGAGCATGTCAAATTGAGCCAGCAGGGACAATATCTCCTGGGCTTTCTGTGACACACACACACACACACTGGCGCTGCAGATCAGAGGGCACACATTCTACTCACACTGTCTGTCTGTCTGCCTGTTGGGATAATCATGTTGTTTTGTGAAGACTGATGTCAGCGCGTGAAACACTTCCCGTATGTTCAGTAAAACCAATGCAATATTCTCTATTCTCAAGTACACAAGCACTTAAAATGTACAGAGAGCAAGTTAGACAGAAGAAAACCATCACCATAGCAACACTAACACTGAATCCATGTGTCTGACTGCAGGTATACTAAGATTGGCTATGCTGGAAATACAGAGCCTCAGTTCATAATGCCCTCCTGTAAGTACAGTGCACACACGCACAACACGGACACAACACACACACACACATTTACATTTACATTTACATTTACATTTAGAGCATTTGGCAGACGCTTTTATCCAAAGCGACTTACAAAAAAGTAACACACACACACAGTGATTTCATATATGCTTTTGTATTTATATCTGTATTCCAAAAGTCCACCTTCGGAATCAGTCCCATCTTATCTCATCTCACCTCATTCACCTCACCTCACCTCACCTCACCTTACCCAATCTCATCTCACCTCACTTCCCCCTAATTCGCCTCACCTCCCTCACCTCATCTCATCTCCCCTTACCTCATCTCACCTCACTCCCCCACCTCACCTCCCCTCACCATCCCTCTCTCACCTCACCTCAACTTACCTCCCTTCACCTCATCTCATGTCCCCGCCTATCCCCTCACCTGTCTATGTGTGTGTGTGAATATAACACTCCTATGGGTGTACTCCTCAACAGGTATAGCCATCAGAGAGTCTGCCAGTGTGGGGGAGCAGGCTCAGAGGCGGCTGGTGCGGGGCGTGGATGACCTGGACTTCTACATCGGAGACGAGGCCATCGACAAGCCCAACTATGCAACCAAGGTAGAATAGACACCCTGAGATAGTGGCTATGTAGAATCTGGTCATGTCCCTACTTTATTCATTTGACCTTTATTTAGGAAACCAATTGAGACCAAGGTCGCTTTCAATGGTGCCCAGAGTACAACAGTACATAATAAAATACAGCAATTTAAATAAATTCACCTTTCTGATAAAAAAGTATATTAAAAGTATTTAAAAATGGCCAGAAGGTACCAACCTTGGTGTCCTTGGCATAAAACTGAAAGTCGTTTTTTTTCCCAAAGCTCAGTAGATTTTTGGTACATTAAATCCTGTCCTGTGTGTGGGTGTAATGGATCACTGACACCACTGAATACACACACACACACACCAAGAATAACAGCATAGTGTGCAGGTGGTAAACGCTGGTGCTGTCAGAACATAAATAACGTTTGAATGTACACTAAAGATAACGGGTTAGCCTTGAAGTCGATTTAATAATAGCAATAATTCATTGCATTTATAAAGTGCTTTCCAAGGCACCCAAAGGTGCTTTCTATAGTGAGTGTGTGTGTGTGTGAGTGTGTGTGTGTGTGTGTGTGTGTGTGATGAGTGGCACCCATAGCACCCACCTGGGTGATACACAGGCAGCCAGTATGCGTCAACACACTCACCACACACTGGCTGTCACAGTGGAGATGGGAAATTGATATCGCCTGTAGATATTAATTATATTAATGGATGATAATATATCGGTAATAACTACTAATGACAATCATTTGATTGTACACCATAGACGCCACACTGGCCTTACATCAACGTCCATAATGGAGAGGTGCACTGGCCTGTTAACGGGAGATTTTTCATATTTTTCTGGATAAAATTCTCTATAACGATAATATATGATATATATAATATATACAGTATATCCTCAGCTCACTGTTTACCAGCATGTGTTTATATGACCGTCTTGGCCTCTCCATTATGGCTGCGATGTTGACGTCTTGCAGCAACAGGCCGAGTGGCATCTCTATATATATGTCTACGGTTAAGACTATACAACATGTCATCTACCGTGTGTTGCTGTGCTCCTAGTGGCCTATTCGTCACGGGATGGTGGAAGACTGGGATCTGATGGAGAAGTTCATGGAGCAGATCATCTTCAAGTACCTGCGGGCAGAGCCAGAGGACCACAGCTTCCTCATGGTAGGAGGGAGCACACCCGTTTGTATGTGGTGTCGAGGTGTGTGTTTACAGAAAAACCAACAGGCTGTAAAAGCAGTCAACTGCTGTCTGATTTATTCTATGACGAAACAAGTGTGTGTGTGTGTGTGTGTACGCGCACGTGCATGTGTGTTTCTGTGTGTGTACATCTTCATCCTCCACAGACAGAGCCTCCACTCAACACTCCAGAGAACAGAGAGTATCTGGCAGAGATCATGTTTGAGACCTTCAACATACCTGGACTGTACATCGCTGTACAGGTAATGACCTCTCTCTCTCTCTCTCTCTCTCTCTCTGTCTCTCTATGTCTCTATGTCTTTCTCTCTCTCTATGTCTCTATCTACATCTCTCTCTGTCTCTCTACGTCTCCCCATTCTTTATGTATCGCCCTATGTCTCTCTCTATTTCTCTCTCTCTATGTCTCTCTCTCTCTCTCTCTCGATGGTCCCTTTCACACATGCAGTCTATCCCAGAGATGTTCCGGAACATTTCTTGCATGGGGTCATGTATGAATGGGAACAGGGATTGAAATCCAGAAAGATCTGCATCACCCATTTCCCACCGCAAGACATTTCTGGAACACTGCCGTTATGGCTGTGTTGTGAATGAAAGCAGTAACATTGGCCAATACTTTTCAACATACATAACATAACAAGAATGGCTGGAAACTGGACAGGTTCTGAAATAAGGGAGCTCTTCTCAGTCCACACAGAGGGAGAAATTGATAGACAGCTGTGTACAACATGTGTTGCACTACTGCCATCTACTGGACTGTCCCTTGGCCCGTCTATTCCGGCATTTCTATGCCATGTATGAACGGGCGCAAGACAGAAATGTTGCATAAGCTGCATTATGTGAGTAATGAAAATCACTAGCGGTGCCTGAAAGGTTATCCGACTAATTTACTGGGAACAATGTGTGAAAGAGGCTTATGTCTCTCTGTATGTCTCCCTCTGTGTGTCTCTCTCTGTCAGGCAGTGCTAGCGTTAGCTGCGTCCTGGACATCTCGACAGGTTGGAGAGAGAACCCTGACTGGAATCGTCATCGACAGTGGAGATGGAGTCACCCATGCCATTCCTGTGGTAACACACACACGCACGCACACACGCACACACACACACACACACACACACACACACACACACACACACATACACAAGGACATACACAAAGACATGTAGGGACTTGCTTCAGCTGTTAACTTGAAGCATTCGCTGGAAATCAGAAGCCTCAGATGGTTCTAATTCCAGTCTCTATATAGACTCAATGACTGGCTTGTGACTCAGTACAAGGCATTCAGCTTTGGGAGCGCATCTCCCCTGTTTATGACTGTCACCAGGCAGAAGGCTACGTGATTGGCAGCTGTATCAAGCACATCCCCATCGCTGGGCGGGACATCACGTTTTTCATCCAACAGCTGCTGAGAGAGAGAGAGGTGGGGATTCCTCCCGAGCAGTCTCTGGAGACTGCTAAAGCTGTTAAGGTACAAGGCACTCCTCTCCTCACATACTGGTCTTCTACTGTCTTCTCTCCTCCCCTCTCCTCTCCTATTCTCTCCTCTCCTCTCTTCTCCTCTCCTCTCCTCCCCTCCCCTCTCCTGTTTCCTCTCCTCTCCTCTTCTCTCCTTCTCAATGCTCCTCCTTTCCTCACGTCTCATCTTCTCCACTCCTTGTCCTCTCTTCTTTACCCCTCACACAAGTGCATGGATTTATATTTCATCAGTATGTTTGTGTTTGTGTGTCTATGTGTGTGTGTGCATGTGTGTGGGTTATGCCATCATAGGAGCGCTACTGCTACATCTGCCCGGACATTGTGAAGGAGTTCACCAAGTACGACTCGGACCCCGCCAAATGGATCAAGCAGTACCACGGCGTCAACTCTGTCAGCAAGAACCCCTTCCACATCGACGTGGGTTACGAGCGCTTCCTGGGCCCAGAGATCTTCTTCCACCCGGAGGTAAACCAATCACCATGAGCCCTCTGACAGCAGGACAGCGCACAGCCACTGAGCAAATGCATCCGATCTTCACAAAGCCATTCACTTGTTCCCTATATAGCGCACTATATGGGGCATCAGCGTTTTGTAATGCTGTCTGAAATCTGAGTATACAAGAATAATAATAATAATAATAATAATAATAATAATAATAATAATAATAAAAATAATAATGTGTTTCTTCCAGTTTGCCAATCCTGACTTCATGCAACCAATTTCAGACGTTGTCGATGAGGTCATTCAGAGCTGTCCAATTGATGTCAGAAGACCCCTGTACAAGGTAAGGCACTCACCTACACACACACACACACACTCACAGACACTGTCACTGTGTAACTGAATATAAAATATAAAATGTGTGTGTGTGTCAGAACATCGTGCTCTCGGGGGGCTCCACCATGTTCCGGGACTTTGGACGCCGTATGCAGAGGGACCTTAAGAGGGTGGTGGATGCCCGGCTGAAGATCAGCGAGCAGCTCAGCGGAGGAAGAATCAAGGTCAGCAGAACACACACACACACACACACACACACATACGCACATACGCAGGCACACACACACCCAGATAAACACACAGGCACACACACAAACATACACACACCCCCACACACACACACATACATACTGATTAATTTATGAGACTGAATAATAAATTGTTAATGTACATTCTTTATAATGTGTGTGTGTGTGTGTGTGTGTGTGTGTGTGTGCAGCCCAAGCCAATGGAGGTTCAAGTCGTGACTCACCACATGCAGCGCTACGCAGTCTGGTTTGGCGGCTCAATGCTGGCATCCACGGTAACACGCACACACACACACACACACACACACACACACACACTCACAGGCACACACAGACACACACACATATACACACACATACTCCAGTGCAATGGACAATCATTTCCACTTGAATGTATGGCTTAACTATGTTCATATTGTTCATCTGATTTCTAATCATTTCTATTGTGTCTGTTTAGCCGGAGTTTTTGCAGGTATGTCACTCCAAGAAAGACTACGATGAAATCGGCCCTAGCATCTGTCGCCATAACCCTGTGTTCGGAGTCATGTCTTGATACCAACCTACTGCACAGCAGCAGAGGACTAGCCTGTCAGCTTGTTAACCTTGTAGTAGCAATCAGCCGTTAGGCTAGCTGCTAGCCTGTTAGCTTGCTACCATGCAAGCCCTCTGGACCCACAGCGTGTTCACCTGGTATGGCCTCCGCAAAAGTATCCCACTGCTTAGTGCATTTCAGTTGTAAGCCAGTGATAAATCTGTGTTTGCGAAGGCTCGATCCAAACAGATCAGATCTGGTCTTGCGAATGGATTTGGATTAGTTTACTCTGCTGCGGTGTGAATGTAGCCTTTGTCCTGTTTTCGTTGTCCTGAAACTAAAAGCTTCACCTTGAATCACTGTCCTGCTTGTTGCTACACAATCAAAGTCAGACAATTGATCACAAAGTTGCTCATAGAAACTATTTATGTGGTACACTGCTGGCATAGTCTTATATAGAGAGGGCCTACATCATTGGGAAATACATTACATGTTCGTACTTGATAGGTGCTGTGAGTAACCTATTTACTTTAGGTGGATGATAAGGGTTAATTAATCTGAAGAAGATTTCACATGATCACATCTTTTTATTTATATAAAGGGGTTTAACCAGTTCTTGTTCACCACGCCAGCTCACATGTGCTGCTCATTATTCATTCAATGGAGAAATGCATATTTGATAGCGTTCTATTTTCAGAAGATCCGAAAATACTTCCCTGCAATGTGACAAATGCACAAAGGGTTACAAATGTACAGAATTGACCAGCGTGCGGGTGTCATACCCCTACAGATACTAAGCACAGTGACTGGCTGAGTGGGATTGCAGGGCAACAATGTATGACTAGGGGCTGCAGAGCAAACATACAATCCTGTCGTGTTGTTCTTGTCGGATTCCCATCCAGAATGACATCCAGTAAATTATAGTTACAGGCTGTGTTCATATTCTACCGTTCATATTTTATAGTTTGTTTTGTTGTCATGTTTTGAACACAAACACACAATGTGTGCGCATTCACGTGAACAATGCTGTCTGTGCCCTTTCACACCCGTGTATGTGTGTGTGTGTGTGTGTGTAGGTGTGTATGTGTGCGTGTGTGTGCATGTGTGTGTGTGTGTGCATGTGCGTGTGTGTGTGTCCCTCTCCAGGTTTGCCTATTATTTTCTGTTGCTATGTATTTGAGTTGACCCTTGTGTGTTCAGTGCCTGTTCATTGTATAATATAGGCCTACTATACTATACTATACTATACTATAATATACTATATTATACTATACTATACTATATTATACTATATTATATTATACTATACTATCCTATAATATACTATATTATACTATACTATACTATACTATATTATACTATATTATACTATACTATACTATACTATATTATACTAT
>OMKP01002480.1:3974-18257 GCA_900302375.1 Bathygadus melanobranchus
GTGTGGATGCATGCACTGTTTAACGACTGCTGTTCCCATTTCCTGTTTTTCATTTGTAACGTTTAGATTTTGGAAACAAAAGATATATATATATATACACGGCGATTTTAGTGCATATGTATGTGCAATATGTTCATCTGAGTGTGATTGACTTGACGTTGGTGTTGTGAAGGCAGACAGAGAGAGGATTGGCTCAGGGAGGTGTGAAGCTTGTTGTACGCGCCATCGCTCACCGTCCAAGAATACAATCGTCTTTTATCCACGGGTTGTTCCATGTCAATCCGTAATGTTATTTATTCATTTTAACTATGTGCTCCTTAACTCATGCCATCGTCGGACCTGTTGCCTGTGGCACTGTGTTTGTTGTCATGACTGTGCTCCCTTGACTGTTTTGACTGTGAGACATAAAGATGTTAAGGAAGATGATTATACTTTCGTCTATGGCTGTCAGTCTCTCCTTCCAATGTATAAACCAGTAGGAAGTTCTTCACTGCAGGATTTGACATGTTATTCTGTCAACCATTTCACTGGTAAATTATCTATTCGGGGGCGTGTTTTTACAGTTATAATAACAGTTGGCACATTTTCAGTAATACTGTCATATCTCTTCATTCTTTAGAAGTCCACATACATTGAGGATTTTAAAGAAATGCAGAACAATGAAGTTTGAGATTTTAAGATCTTGCTATAGCCCAGTTGTAAACGGATGCTTCCTCTCACCGGATGGATGCATCACAGAAGGAGGCATCCATTATGTGTGGCTATGCTTTACCCAACTGTATGTTGATGTGTGAAATTCTATTGTCGTAACAGCACTGTATTTAGCTGTTCTAATAAGATCTGTAGATAAAGAGGAATAATTCATATTATTGTCTGCACAGGTTTACTGAACAGGTCGTTTTGATTTGATTCATGCTGTCTCATACTGTATTTTCTTTTCAGTTACAAATGTCACATTTTGTCTGGGAGTAAGACTAAAATAATAATACCTTATGTTAATGTTTCTGTAAGAATTTGTTGTCAGTGGTTGAGAATTACCGTCACCCTAGTCTTATTTTTGTATTTTGAAAATGAATTAATAGTCTTTGACTTAATTACAATGCTGTGATGGTTTATCATTCCTGATTTATAACAGTAGGTGTAAACACATATGCTCACAGTACATGTTATGTGTGAGCTAGCATTACAGGCAGCTCTAAATAGAATGACCAGATATCGTCAAATATGCATATATATCATCACAAATTTGCCATAAATGCCAAACTCTTATTTTTTTCATACCTGCTAATAATGTGTTCTACTAGTTTACTATGGGTAAACTCCTATTGCCTACCCTCTGCTATTAAAAGTATGGGTGTTGACCTCTGTGGCCCTAACGAGGTTTCCTGTTAACTCTGATATAACATTGGTGTACCTGTCATGGCTTTTCATGGAGCTAGTGGAAATGCTCCTGTAACTGTTCTAAGTTGAATGCAATGTGTGTTCAGATAATGACAAAAAAAACCTGTAATCGATCAATGATCAGTAAAAATGGTTCCATAAAACATAATATATAGTGTAACGGTAGTGAAATGGTTATAAGATGCATTTTCGGAGTATTGTTTATTTCAGAATGTCACGTTATGGATGATAATTGAATATGATTTCAAGTACTATGGTGTTGTAATGTGACCATTGTTTAATGGTTCAGGTTGCTTGTACATACACTTTGCTCATATAAAGTGTATATTTCTTGACGTTTATGTTGTAGCATGGTAACTGTGTGTCTGAAAGAAAACATGGATCGTTGATCTGATTTAGCTGTTGACTAAATGTTCCTGAACAGTTTGGCTTGTGTGCTTTTGTTATTATTTAGGTTCGAAAAACAAACAACCTAATTAATATAAATATACATAATAAATATGTTAAGGAAAGTCATATTTCCTATATGCATTCAGTTGCAATGGCTTTATTTGTCACTTTTTCTTCATATGAATCCAGTGATAGCCAACTTCAGATTCAAGTTCAGATCAAGTTATTGACTCATGTTGCCTTTGGTAATGATATCGTAACAGAAAATATTTATGTTTTTAAAGTACCATGTTGGATATGCAAAACTATACAATGGTTGTGTAGAATGCAGTGTATAACGGCGCCCTTTAGACTAGATGGTTATAGCTGTTCCAGACAAAGGTCGAATATCCTTTTGCGATTATTTTCTGTTTGCAAGGAATGAGGTTGCCATCACTAGTGTGATGGCTAGTTTTAACCAGCAGATGGAGACAATTCCTCATCACACAGACCCAAGGGGCCAAGTAGCATACCGTACAAACACGTTGGGCAAGTGGTCGTGCTGTCCAGTCTTTATTAAGCTTTATTCCTGAAAAAGAAAAACCCCAAAATCATCAGCACCTCCAACGTCATCACCATCATCCATTATCACTATTCATCCTTTGTAAAAACGAAGAGTAGTAGTAGTAGTAGTAGTATATTATTATTATTAGTAGCAGTAGTAGTAGTAGTAGTAGTAGTAGTAGTAGTATTTTGTTGCTGTTATAAGCATTAATAATCATGTTGATTT
Organism: Bathygadus melanobranchus; assembly: GCA_900302375.1. NCBI lineage: Eukaryota > Metazoa > Chordata > Actinopteri > Gadiformes > Macrouridae > Bathygadus > Bathygadus melanobranchus. The sequence continues at coordinate 6,535 of OMKP01002480.1, forward strand.
TCGGACCAACGTGGATCTGTATGTAAATCCCTGTGATGTGTTCGACAGGTGCGCTGGGATTGGACACTGGCAGCGTGTCATCCTCTGCCTCGCAGAAACACGTGAAAGTGACAAGTGAAAGTATCAAGAATGAATCGGCAAGGTAAGATGTGTTGTTCATAGCTACACGTTGGGTACAATGCACATGTGTTAGCATATCATTAGTTGAACGAATACTTTGTAGATGTGTTTTAAAACTGTCACCGAGTTAAGCCGGCTACATTAGTGTGCAGCAGGTGACGTGGCCCTCATCATTAAGGATTCAGCACCGAGGTCAGCGACACGTTGGACGTCAATGATGTCGAATATTGATGTAAACTCGACTATTTGTATTTAACTAACTTATTTTGCGAATAGTATTGCTAAAAGTGGAACTGCTGCTGTTGATGTTTTGAATTGAACGATATAACCTCATGTATCTGTTACCACTACAGCCACCCTTCCTTTTACTGGATGTAATCAATATGCTTGCAGGTTTTGGTGGCAACACGTCGATGCACATCTCTCCAGGGACAACAAGAACCGTACCTTCAGTTGTCCCAGAAGGAGACTTCGACAAGCTGAATGCCGAGCTAACGAGGGTAATCATTATTTCATTGTATTTATCAAGGCTTTATAAACTATAATACTAGTTTAGTAGGGTTGTCGTTGAAAAAGGCTTCTGTCTGAAGCTTTTTGTCAGAGAGCATGACCATGGAAAGAGTTACAATATGTATTTATGTATTTACACCAGGACAAGAGATGGATAATGGCACACGCCCATACATAGCGATGCAATGTATATATATGTATATATATATATACATCATTCATATATCATATATCATTTCTTCCACACTCCAATTTAAAATGCAGAATAAGAATAAGAATGGTTTTCTACGTGCTGATTAATAATTTCATATCTGCTGATTGATGGGCAGGTGGAAGATGAGATCCAGACATTGCGTCAGGTTCTTCTGGCAAAAGAAAAATATGCAATGGACATCAGGAGACAACTGGGCCGGACTCCGCTCAACAACGCCAAACAGAACCTGGCCAGAGGATGGCAGGATGTGCAGACCTCCACCCCGTAAGCTACACACATGAATACTTGATTCTGATTGGTCAATAACGTCCCAAGGGTTATTATTATTATTATTATTACGGGACATTAATAACAGGAGAGCTGTGTGTGGTTTCTTCCAGATACATAACAGCCTCTTCAACTATAGACGACATCTGTCACTCCAACGCGTGAGTTTGACATCATATCCTGTTGTTCTCCTGGGTTTGGTCACATGTTAACCAGCTCTTGGGGACAAGTGATAGGCTTTGCCAGGTTAAGTAGGATCAGTGTCCTGCTAATAGCATAACAGCCTCACTGAGCACAAGTAGCAGGGGAATGAACAAGCAACACTATGATAGCTGCTTGTCCAAATGTGTATATGTGTGTGTGTGTGTGTTTCCAAATGTGTGTGTGTGTGTGTAGGTGTGTAGGTGTGTGTGTGTGTGTGTGTGTGTGCATGTGTGTATGTCCAAATGTGTGTGTGTGTCTATTTGTGTGCATGTGTGTATGTGTGTTTGTTATCTGTCTGTGTGCACCCATGTCCTCCTCAAACCCAGACAATAGCTTAACACTACCTTGGTTCATGCCACACTGAGGTGTGTTTTCTGCATGGTGTGTGCAGGTACAAGAGGACCCAAGAGTCTCTCTCCTATGCAGGCCAGATGACCACTGCTGCCCTGTCTACCGTGGGGATGTCCATCACCAGGAGGCTGGCAGAGATGAGGTGCCGGCCGTATTGTGCTTGTGTTTCCGGTTTCACTTGATGTGGAATGTAGTCACGTGATATATTCTGTATTATGGAACAAAGAACATTTAAAAGCCTAGCCTCCACACCTCCACTCCAGCATGACACATTGTGTGTCTTTACAAGTCATTCATGATTCATTGCACAGTTTCCTGTCGCGTCACGTTGGCTGAGCCCGTAGGTTCATGTTGCCGATCTCATCACACGGGTGCGTATGAAGTTGCACAACGTGGCATGATTCTGAGCCCTGGGGGAGTGGAGGGGCTGCTGGTGAAGGCGTTTGGGACTCACTTCTCACGAGTGTCATGTGTTTTCTCTCCTCCCTAATGCTGCTGACCCATCAGAACTCTGTCCCTTCCGAGCTCCGCCCGGTACGAATCACCTCACTGTGGTACAACTGTGAAGATAGTGGTGAATGTGTTATTACTACACAATATATTATATTACCTATATATCATATGCATGGATATCCAACACACAATACAATAGACTATAGTAGTATGTATGTTTTCTAGTTCCACTCTGACCAGGATACAGATGTCTAGTGTCTGGGATCCCGACAGAGCCGTGATCTAGAATGATGTGTGTCTCTGCTGACGTAGTACAGTGACCTCGGCCTCAGCTTGTTGTCATTGTTGATCCATCTGATGTTTTGGTCTCTCCTTGTCCTCCCTCATGTCCACACACAGACCCCTGGGCCACAGCATCAGTGTGCCTGCAATGAGGTAAGGCCGAATGTTCGTGTTAACTGTTTAATTGTCTAAAATCGCTGTTCTTTCACAACACAGTTGTATTCATATATTAGTATTTCTTCCCTGAAGACCCTCGTCTACATTCAAGTCTTTTGAAGAAATGGCCAGCAGCGTTAAGGTCATGAACAGCCCTCATGAACAGAAACTGTGTGTTGTGTACGCATAAACAACATCCTCTCATCACCTTCCTCTGTAACTCCCGTAGGAGAAGGTGACAGGTGGTGGAGGACATGAAGGAACCATCTCTGGGTTTGAGAAGCCCTCTTCCCGTCGCAGCTCAAGGGACGGACCCTTCTAAGTGCACAGAAAACATTGATTGTTTGTTGCGAAATATAATCTCCTCAGTGTGTTGTCGATATCCCAGCTAGTTATCTCTAGAAGTGTTACTTCAGGATGTAATAATATATATGAATGGCTTGGGGTGAAAATATTGGCTCTTACATGTTAAATAAAGTACAGTAAATCTATCCATCTTTGGAGAACTTATAGTATTTGGTATCTTTTGCACTTTCGGGTACTTTTTAAAGTTGATTAAAGTGTACGGCATTTTGTGACTTCTTGAAGTGAAAAGCTTGTCACCCACCTCGACTACTGCCTGGACTCCCGACCTCTGCAATCAAACCTGCAGCGTATCCAGAACGCTGCAGCACGCCTCGTGTTCAACCTACCAAAGTTCTCCCGTGTGACCCCCCTCTTAAATCCTATCCCCTCTTGGATCCCGAGCACTTACTTGTATGTTCGTATATCCTGGCACTTGAAAATAGCACTTGCACTGTGTAGCATCTTATCCTGCCTACCTTGCTGTTTAGCAGTAAGGGGTTAACCTAGCATTTATAAGGGGTTAACCTAGCATTTATAAGGGGTTAACCTAGCATTTATAAGGGGTTAACCTAGCATTTAACCTAACAATCATGAGTGCTTGAAACTTCTATTAAAATCTTTGTACCGCCAGCCATATATTGTTATTTCACTCTTCTGACAAATGTACTTATTGTAAATCACAAAAGCATCTACCAAATGCCCTAAATGTACATGTACATCAAAGTAGTTTTCAGGCTATGTAAGGCTATAAGTATTTACATTACAGGGCACTTTATAAAAAGGGCTGAACTCAGCAACTTCAGCTTACCCAATAAGATACAAGTAATTGTCACACAGTGTTAATCATGTAAAACATATGATCACTTGTTGGCTTTATACTATAATACACTGTATAAACGTATCTTATCTTATATGTATAGGCCTATATTATAATAAACATGTCATATAACTAAGATCAGAGCCGCAGAGCAGCACCTGACTTTCAGAGATGTTCTAAATCCAAAACGTCCTGACTTGCAGCCACGCTGCACCAGCAGAGCGCGTGGAACACGTCTTCCTGGGAAGGACCCGCCCACGCGCCCTCCCATTGCCCATGCGCCCTCCACGCGCCTCGCAGCAGGTCCGTCCAGCTGGTATAAAAGCGCGTGTTGTTCAGGGTTCCGACAAGCAGAGACGTAGTGGAGCGACCCTTACAGGTCCCAGCAGACAGGTTGTCCACCAATGGGACATCATAATAACTACCAGTAGATCTTCTCAACACAGCCTTGCCAGCCGAACCTTAACCGCAGTTTCTGCTGCCAACATCTCAGCAAAAACCAAAAGGTAAGGTTCACTTTTCTCTGCTTTATTCTGTTTTCTGTTTTATTCTCTCACTGACTGTTCAGACTGATGGTGTTCATTATCAAGTTGAACACGTCGAGGACGCGCAGGCTGCAGAGCTCCGACACAGAGACCTGTAGGTCCTGGGTTACCTGTCCAGGACACACCTGGATGAGCTCCGCAACACCTCAGAGCCCGTCTGCTGTTTCCTTAACCTGGCTCGTTGTAAAGTTGACGTTAGGTGGTCTAGTTTTGCCGTTTGTTACGTTCATATATCCTATGTCACAGTGGCGATTTTCAAATCAATGTCAAAAAACATTTAAAATATAATTATTTTTCTCTGCCCATTGCACACCATGTTTCAAAACCCTAAAATCGCCACTGTCCTATATGTCTTTATATCTTTCGATATTTATCCTCAAATTAGTATAATGGTATTATATCATTAGGGTAGTAATAGTAACATAGCAATAGTGTTACACAAGATCATATTTGCAGAATATTTCCCTATTTAGCTATAGTTATCTATAGTGACCAGGCTGAATACCAAGAGCTTGTTTTGGACCACTGGCACGAGTCTGAGAGAGTTGGCAGGTCAGCCCGTCCACACACAGAACCAGTTGCTGAAGTCACAAGAAACCAGATCGTAGCAGCTGGGGAAGCACTGGCAACTGGAAAAGGATGAAGAGATGAAGCGTGAACGTTGTCATGGAAACACGCCGTTTGATCACGCGTGTACTTTACTATGTTCTTTGTTCCATAATCCAAAACTATTGAATGTAGTGTTTCCAAAGATCTAAGACAAAAAGGAACGCAATTTCACTTTCAACAAATCATTTTGTTTTTTAGAAGTGTGGCAAGTTTAATTTGTGTTATTTATGAACTGCTATTCTGTTCTTTCCCTTCCAGAATCTTCCATTTCCATCTTTACGCGGTTCAACACCAACAAGGTCGGACAGAATGGCAGCGATTCCATCAAGCGGCTCCCTCATCGCGACTCACGATTACTACAGAAGTATGTCACACATGATGTTCTACATGCCTGTTACACACAGTTATTTACTTTGTTTGTTTGTTTTATATAATCCCCAGCCCGCCTATCCATGTTGTCCTTTCTCAGGCTGTTTGTTGACTTTATGATAAGATGTACCAGAACTTTCCAGTGATGTGAAACATACACACATATTTACAACCTTTTTTTTGTTTTTTAGGGCGCATAGGGTCCACTTCTAGTAACAGCTCCTGTGGAAGCTCAGAGTACAGCGGCGAGGTCATTCCACACCACCCAGGTATGCAACAGGCCCCCAGTCTGCACGTCATTCATATCTGCACACGTTGTGAGAGTCAAGCTTCATCTGAGGTCTGCTGTGTTCCACCAGGTCTGCCAAGACAGGATTCTGGGCACTGGTGGGCCTCTCTCTTCTTCGGGAAACAGAACCAGCCCAGCATCCAGAATGGCTCTGACTTTCAAAAGTGAGTTGGCCGGTGTTTGGAGTAGTTTCTGAAAAGAAAGTTTATGCAAAAAATTATTCTTCTCGGATTCCCATGAGCCAACGCTTCCTCTCCTGTGGTTTCAGGAACGGAACCTACACGGTGACAAACGGAGAGATCACCTGCATCGCTCAGGAAATGGTCCGCAAGAGGCAGCTCAGTGAAAGCAGTGATGTGGGGAAGTTTGAGGCCCCAGCAGCTTCATCCTAGATTCCATGACTCCTGTGGTCCCCAGCCAGTCCAGCACCCTGCCCGCTCTCATAGTCCTTCACCAGGAGATGGAGTCGGTGTGGCTGCTACCCAGCCCTTCTCTCTTTGTTGATATATATATAGATAGATAGATGTAGTATATTTTTATCTTGACCAAAATCAGTCAAACATTTTAAGGTTTGTTTTCACTTTTTACACCGTTAATTTTGCTGTCAAATAAAAGACTTGTGGCAGACATGTCAATGCTGTATATCAGTTTTATTTGTCTTCATGCCTCGTTACAAAACGGAAACCCAGACAAGATACCATGACGTGATGTCATGGCATCATATTTATCCTATAACACTAGGGTTAGGGTTAGGGTTCTAGATGTGTCTTGGTTGTTCATTTGAGCTTCCCTTCTGTAGTATGATCATTTTATTATCTAGAAGATTCTGGAAAACCACTCGGGTTTAGGACTTGGTCACATTTATTCATTCATGCAATTGAATGAAATGTTACAATAACATGTTGAGAGAGGAATTACTGAGGGTAGCCTACTTGTTAGGTGGACATAAGCCGGTTATCTTTGCCGTGATTAGCAGCAGTTAATTGGCTGGATTATAAAGTTCACATAACAGCAGGTGAATCCAGGTGACCTGTGGGAACAAGCAGCCAAGCTCACAATTAAAGACACAGGAGCCGCACTTCAGAGACACGACACCCACTAAGCCTACAGACAACGTGTCGTACACAGTCTTCATGTCACGACGCTATGGTGAGATAGTTAGTATTCCCTCCACTATGCAGCTGTATATCTCACATTTGAACAATAAACATCACATTATTACAACAATTACTTTTAAGTTTAAAAATGATAAAAGACAACAACTTACAGTTGTAATGGACTGCATTTATATAGCGCTTTTATCCAAAGCACTTTACATTTGCCTCACATTCACCCATTCATACACCAACGGCGGTGTCAACCATGCAAGGTAACAACCAGCTGGTCAGGAGCAGTTAGGGTTAGGTGTCTTGCTCAGGGACACCTCGACAATTAACTAGGCGGAGCGGGGGGATTGAACCAGCAACATTCCAGTTACCAGACAACCGCTCTACCCCCTGAGCTACTGTCGCCCATGGATTTGTTATCATTGAGTAGTACATTGAATTCAAGATTCTATTTGTCACTTAAGTTTTTCTAATGTGGGCTAAAGGTTAGAAGTGTGTTTGAAAGAACACCATGCCATTTAGTTCACACTGCCCTGTTTCCACTGCAGTGAAAGACGTGTATCCAGTATGTTAGCAAGTGAAGCCATGTCTTTACTTGCTCCCCAGCATTCTCCATATAGCATTTAGCACAAGCGTGTGCAACGTGACACTGTTGTTTGTGACTAGCTCTTTGTAATGTAGGTGAAAGGTTACAAGTGTGCTTGCTTTATGCATCCTTTAGGTGTAATAAAAGTGAACATTTTGGAAAATATTGCTAAAACACTTCTTATTTCAAAAATGTATTTTTCTACTTCATATTACTGTCCTGCACTTCTGATCTAAAGTACGTCTCCCTTTATATGATCTTATCTTCTATTTACATTGGAGGTTTCACTAATTACTGAACAGCATGCCAACTGACCTTAAAAAACCTGCCAGACATTTTGAAATGTGTGCTCACTAGACAGAAAGATAATCTGGGGGGAGGCATATAGAATTACTAGATTTCATCTTTATTTTATATTGAATATTTTTATTTTTATTTTTATATTTAATCTTTTGCTGCACATTTACAATATACGCATATATAATGTTGTGTTTTTGCAGTAAAAGGGATGTTCAAACGATTAATCAAACGATTATTCTAATAATTCTGCCCAACCGTGCATTCTGGGAGTGTTGGTAGGAGACAACGCCGTCTAGCTGACACATGACTCACGGCCGAGTGCCTTGTAACAGTAGACCTATTCCTGGCATGAGAACAACATGTTTCTAAAACTGTCTGCCTGTTCCAAATGCAGCATGGCCACGGAGTCAATGACATGTGGACCGGAGGGCGATTCCTAGCTGCTGCCCTGTGGCACAGGACACACACACCTTTTTTAGCCCCTCAGAGATATTCTAGGTTACTCTGTCCAAAGGTGAAACACCGCCATGTGTAAAGAATTTGATTTAAATTGATTTAAATGAAATTCTAATGGAATTGCTTGCTTTATTTCAGCAATCCATGACATATTGCACATTTCCATGGTTGTCTGGCAACCGGAAGGTTGCTGGTTCGATCCCTGGCTCCCCCTAGCTAAGTGTCAAGGTGTCCCTGAGCAAGACACCTAACCCTAACTGCTCCTGACGAGCTGGTTGTTACCTTGCATGGTTGACACCGCCGTCGGTGTATGAATGGGTGAATGTGAGGCAAATGTAAAGCGCTTTAGATAAAAGCGCTATATAAATGCACCCAAATGCATCCAAAAAAATATTCTATATAACTATCTTGAATATCAGTATACTATGATATATGGCACTGCTTCCTGGGGCCAGGACACAGCTTGTTGTTGTTATAAAAACCGGTTTAGTGGAAAACACTTGACATGTAAATGCTCTGTTGAGCGTGTGTGGTGATGGCTGGTTTATCCTGAATATCCTTGATTGACGAATGCACCACAGATATGTAGCCTCACCCAACCCCAGACTCTAATCAGCCTCGGGCCAGGTGATGCTGCTTCAACCAGCAACCAACCACACACACACAAAGACACATGTACCTGGCCCTGGCCAGGGCGGCAGTAGCTCAGGAGGTAGAGTGGTTGTCTGGCGTGTGTGTCGAGGTGTCCCTGAGCAAGACACCCAAACCTAACTGCTCTGACCAGCTGGTTGTTACCTTGCATGGTTGACACCACTGTCGGTGTATGAATGGGTGAATGTGAGGCAATATAAAGCGCTTTGGATAAAAGCGTTATATAAATGTAATCCTTGCTGGGTGCAAGTCAATGTTATTCGTTGGTAAAACGTTTATTTTTTATAAACGTTTATTGTATTTGAATGAGAAAATGACACTGGTTTTCAGTGGACATGTGTTGATACAAAGGATGCAGGTGGCTGAGTGGACCAAGGCTCCCCATCATGTTTGTCACTCGGTTTAAATATAAAAAGAGAATCTGGGCCAAAGGCAGCTGTGGGTGTCATTACTGGCCTGTAGCCGACCTCTCACCTCCAACACTCAGTCTCAGTCTCAGTAATACCAGATGACCAACCTCTCTGACCCATCAATCCACGTGATAAGCAGGAGCATGGTTCAAACTGCAAACCACTGGCGGAAAGTAACTAAGTACATTTACTCAAGTACTGTACTTAAGTACAAATCTGAGATACTCGTACTTGAGTGTTTATATTTTCTGCTACTACATCTCAGAGACAAATATTGTACTTTTTACTCCACTGCATTTATCTGCCATCTTTAGCTACTAGTTACTGCAGATTAAAATTAACTATACAAAATAGAATAAATAAATTATTATATTATTATATCAATAAGGCTTTATTGGTCCCCAGGAGGGAATTCACAAGCTACCAGCGGTATGTAAAGTAATATATGAACTATAAATCAATTAAAATTAGCTTCACATTTACCAGCTGCAACATTATGAACACATTAATGCATTAATAATTAGAATCCAATAATATAATATATATTATTCTGAAATGGGCCATTCTGCATAATGATAACTTTTACTTTTGGTACTTCAAGTAGCCTAGATTTAGATGCTAGTACTTTTGTACTTTTACTTAAGTAACATTTTCAATGCAGGACTTTTGCTTGTAGCAGAGTATTTCTACAGTGTGGTATTACTACTTTTACTTAAGTAAAACATCGGAGTACTTCTTCCACCACGGCTGTAAACAACCCATTTCGTGGTAAACGGACAGTGACCTCTGACCTGTGTGTAACCATCCAGTTGCATGTGTTTGAACAGCACACGCAGGGAGGCAGCATGGACTAAATATCTTCACTGATCATGTTCTTTTTTTAAACTCAAGGTTTCAGGCCCTAAGAGTAAATATTTTCTCTGTCGTTGAACTTTCCAGTCATGGTGGTTTCACTTTTTTCCAGGTTGTTCTGGGAAAAATGTTCAGAGGAAGAAAAACAATGAAAAACCAATTAGCAGGTTGTTTGAGTTAAAACCAACACCTGACCATCACTCAGATAATGGATTATTTACTATAACACTAATTAGCCCAGTCAGCATCATGGTGTTTAACTTTTATTAAGTAAAAAGCTATTTACTGCTGGCTTTTAAATGAACTATCTTGATCAAAATGAAGTATTTACCAGTGGTTGTTAAATCGTGACTCTGCATATTGTAAGCTAAAGGCTACGTGTCACCAGCCAATGACAGTGTGTCATTACAGCCCAGAAGGCTGGACTCTCTCCAATGGGACGGATTTCTACATAAAAATCTCTTAGTCCTGCCAGACGAGTCACATTTAGACATAGCAAGTCCTTTAAACATGGCCATATCGTACATGGAGTTCCTTAGTACATGGTTTAATATATCTAGGTGTGTGTGTGTGTGTGTGTGTGTGTTAACGTGTGTGTGTGTTTGCGTCTTATCTCATTAGAGAAGATAGGCTTGTTTGCCAGCAGTCTGTCTGTGACCTTCTAAAAACACAACATGCTCTGAGTTTCCAGTCTCTCTACTGCTCTCTTGTGGTCTCTTACTCATCACCATGGACAATACTCGTTTTCCTTTTTTTAAGTTGTACTTAAAATGTTTGCTTGTGATGCTGTGTGTCCATTATGACACCCATGGCACTCCTAACCACGGCCTGTGAAGCCCTTTGAGACTGTGACTGTGATTAAGCGCTATGCAAATAAAATGTACTTGACTAATGAAAAAGTGGGCAATCGAGGCCATGACAGACAGATCAAATGAACAAGCCGTGGTTTGAGTTTGATGACTCATACTATTTTATTGAATTACTGACATCTCAGAAGAAGAAGAGAGCTTTGTCACTTGCTGTTTTTGTCACCATAGCGTTGATGCAACACTGAAAAAAGCTATTTCCAAACAAACACAAGTCTGTCATTAGTGGCTGATATGTAAGAGGCAGAGAGAATCCCGCCAGACGGTTTGCATGAAACATACAAATGAAACGGATTCAGCCTTTTGCTCTACTAATTTTTCTTATTTTTTTTAGTCCTTTCACATATAATAATAAATATCCAGACGTATAAACACTCCAAAAATCAAAATATTAAGTCACAGATACTGTAAAAAGCTCACTTTTAAATCACAATGATAAATGTACAAAACAATAGACATCTCATATAAATGTTATGGTTTTCGGTAGAGGCTTAAACGTTTTTTTGTGTGTGTTTTTCATGGATAGAAACGTAACTTGAAGATCCAGTATTTCCTGAGGTTTATGGGTTCCCCTTTTGAAGGCCAGGAGAGGGGAATGGCTTTACGTTACCAGGGAGACGAGGTTAGGGGCGGGGTTTCACCTGGCGCCATGGGCCACCACAATACAATATTCTGAGCAATAACGATAGCATATGATAGATTTTGCCCCCACGGTTTAGTTTAACAATTCATTCTTTTCTTGGCCACAACGTCACATGTTTTTAGATATTTGTTTACTAGTGTAGTTGTCTTGATGAATACTAAACGGTCCACTTTGAGATGTCGTGAAGCTCCTATCTACTTAAGACTTGACAGCCTGATGCTCCAGGCCCACTCCGACCGCCATAGGTCAAAGGTCAAAGTGGTCACATCTGCATTGTACTCAACTATAAAAGTAAATATGAAAAAAAAAAACATTATGTACG
>OMKP01002529.1:4385-15541 GCA_900302375.1 Bathygadus melanobranchus
CTGTTACATTACATATTAAGTTCCCACACTGCAGCTCTTGTGCATGACTTTTGTAATTACAAAATAAAGGTCAACGGGAACAGGAACAGGAACAATCTATAGAGAGTGAGATCCTTCAGGTAAACCTCAAGCCAAACCTCAAACCTCTGAATTGAGCTTTGACGCCATGACAACATGGCTGGTTGAAACAACACTAATATATTCTGTGTGCATTTCCATGAACACTGGGCAGGTATCCAGCATATAATCCCACCAAATAAAATGTCTGCATCGACTTTTGTCTCAATCCCATGCGTGAGGGACAGTCCAGTCAAGTGAAATATTTGGGTTGCGTGACATTGTTGTATGACGTTGCCTCACACGGTACACATTATTCCAGACCTGCTCCCCTTTTCACGTCTGTGTATTACGTTATACATCTAGGGCTGCTGGTGCAACAAAACCAAAAGGAGAGAGGAAATACAAACAAAGGGGCTGAACTGGTAGGTGAAAACGCCTCTTGCGTATGTAAAAGTTCCACTCCAACATGAAGATAACCAGATGGAACGGCTACGACACCCGATGAGATGCTGCACAGCTCCAACTGTTTAAGCCTCATTCTGAACAAATAGTATCGGTTTCTTGTTTATACCAATGGTAAATGGACTGCATTTACACAGCACTTTTATCCAAGGACAATTTCTGCCTCACATACACACATTCATACACCGACGGACGTGTCAACCATGCAAGGCAACAGCCAGCTTGTTGGGAGCAGTTGGGGTTAGGCGTCTTGCTCAGGGACACCTAGACTCTTCGCTAGGAGGAACCAGAAACCTTCCAGCGACAATGGCAATGTACTGAGCAAAGCATGTCAATGACAATTGCAAAATATCATCTTTTATTATCTTAATTGTTGTCATCATTTATCATTAATTATTCTATCATGATTATTATTGTTCTATTATGTGTTTATGTACTCTTGATTGGGTTTCATTTTTACCAAATGGGCTACCTAATTAGAATGTTATACTTGATAACTTAATGGGTGTAGAACACCAAATAAGTATTGGCCTTGTTATTGTGCCTGGTTGTCAGCTCTAGTTACAACTCAAAACAATCCACCTAAATGTACATTAGCCTATACAGGGTCTGATTGAGTTCACACAGATATGGTTTTGCAACAGCCAAAGCCTTGAAAGAGGTTCCCACAAGTAGCTTATCAATGTGAGGCAACCTAATATGAAAACACTAGGAGGCATAGAAAGGCAGTAAAAAACACATTCTTCAGAATTCCTCCCATCTCCTCTTGCTGCTGTTGTCCAGGTTGCTTAGGGTGTGATTGGAGTCCCGCTGATGAGAAGCAGTAAATGAGGACTCTTGTCAGCAGCACATTTAATTAATTCATCTGCAGCAAATCATGGAAATAGGGAATTACAAGTGATTATATGTGCCGGAACAAGCCCCTATCCTTGGACTGTGGAACAATGCTCTTTAATCTGGCCTAATACCTCCAGCTAATCAGGGAGACCGGGGGTAGACTGAGGAGCAAGACCAATGGAGCGGCTATGCACAGCCAATCAGAATGATTAGCATCTAACCTGCATGACAGAACAGGCAGCCACGGAAAACTACAATGCAATGAAAATGTGATTAGTACTGTCCTTTTGGCCAGCCACAAATAAAACGTGTGGTACGGCAAATTGACTTCAATTGGTAATGGTCTCTGCGGATAACCATCCTGTGCCACATATTATAGTTCCTTTATCTTCTGTCTGTGTTCCTAACAGAACATGAAGGGTATGTCATGTCCACCCAGTTGGCGATGTAATGGGTATAGTTATCTAGCACAGCGAATGTAACAATTGGGAAGCCAGAGCCTCATCACAGTCACCGACAAATGAACATGAGTTGATTAGTAATCAGTCAATGTAGTCATGTATTACTAGTTTTATTTTCGGAAAGAAACTTTTGGCTCGGAAGATGACATCCAATGTCAATCTGACATTATTCTCATTTGGAAGTCCAGTTATTCATAAAATTGCCAGATTGTTTTACTATCAAAATGACAGTTCTAAAGTGAAAGTATCTACAAAACAGAGCTGTATTTACATTGATTGCACAGGTTTCCACTTTACGGTAGTCACCAGTAAGAGAGTTAGAATAATAAAGTGTCAGAAGCCATCATTAGCTGCAGCCCTACTTCAACTATCGCTTAACTACCGCGGTGACCTAGAAAGCTCTCATCTCCAGTCCTCAGTCCTCCACCTCCCTGGCCTGCCCAGACCAGTTCTCTGGCAAACATGGCACTGTCACAGGTGTAACAGCTTGGAAGGGCTCCAGCGACCGATGTCATTAAAAGGTACAATGCTTTCTAAAAGGGGGATGAGTCATCTCGCAGCTGACACACCTCGCCAGCGTTCGATAGCGTCGCCTGTGTGGGAACATGTAATATTGATCTTAGGAAATACAACGGTGCAATAAGGGAAGGGGAAGGAAAATAATTGGTTCACCTCAGAAAGAGGAAAAAAAAAGGCAGATAAAATGACAAAAGAATCATGCCGCCTCGCAGAAGAAAAAAAGATAAAACGCTGAGATAAAAAAAAAAAGAGTTGTTCACAAATATGATTCAGACGGTTCCAAACTGAGGTCATCCGCCTCTTTCCACGGAACACAGAATCATGTTGAATGGTTAACGGCGAGGGGGAGGTTTGTTTGTTTTCTGTATTGTGCGGTGCCTCGTCCTCAAACAAGGTCCGCGGAGGGTGGGACCAGGGATTTTTTTTAGCAGTACCTACACCAGTCCTGTCCCGCTTGGATCTTCCCAGATGAGGGTAGAAAAATGTATGTGCTCCCTTTTAATAGGACATGACACCCCTGCCTTTCCCCACAGCTCTGTTTACGCATTGCATTCTCGGCTACGCCACCCCGACTGACCGGCAAGCTGGAATGACTCATTTGGTGGTCCGCGCGCATGTGTGGGGAAAACAAATGTGTGGAAGAGCTTTGTCCTTGGCATTCAATAAGACACATACCTTATGAATTAGAGGGAGATTAAAAGGAAAGAATAGACAGGCAAAGAGAGCAGTGTGGAGAGAAATGGAGCGGGTGGAAGACGGTGATCAGGAGCAACGCTACGGGAGAGACAGCATCCGTGGATGGCCTTGAAGTTGTTTAAGCAGCAGCAACGTCCCTGTGTGCCCAAGGGCAGACCAACAGAGAACTGACTCTGACTGAGAGTGAGAGCTCAGAGAGTGACCCGCAGCCCAATAACAGGAAGACCAGGAAGACCGGTACCCCCTAGCCTCGGGAGACCATCCAGATATTCACGTTTGCGTTTCGCAATGAACATGTACTTGGTTGAGAAGCAATTGGTTTCCATGTATTGCCTTACGTCGTTTAAAAAACTCCAGTCAATCAGATGAAATAACTAAGTGGCACTCTTGCTCCATGCTGAATCTGGTAAAGCAAAAAAACCTTCTCCTCTGACAAAAGCCTTCTGTGCAAATCTCTGTTCATCTAAGATCGTTAATCAGTCTATTTCAGATACGTTTTGATTGCGGTGTTGATTTCTACACTTTCTTGTCGTTGTTGTTGTTTTTTTTATTCTGCAGACTGTGATGCACCGATTGCTTCGTAATTAACTGAAACTCCCTCCCTCCCCCTCACCATTGATTGGTTGTACCATTTCCTACGTTTTTGGGAGAGGCTTTCAACAGGCTCAAGGCCAGATTGATCCGCAGAGAGAAACAGAATGTGAATGCTTCATCAGAAGTATACGGTAGTTACAGCTGCTCCCTCCGACTGATCCCCATGAGAGACTAAGCACAACGTCAATAGCGTATGGAGTTCAACCAACAGCACAGCGCAGCCATCTACTGCAAACCGCTCTACCCAAACCATCACATTTGAAACCACAAATGTCTCCAAACGCAACTAAGTTTTTTGTAAAAATCTTATATTTCATGCATACCATGGAGTCCGACCATATATGCAAGGGACTGGAACTTACATTTACATTTAGGGCATTTGGCAGATGCTTTTGTCCAAAGCAACTTACAATAAGTTAATTCATTCAACAACAATATTCTGTCTTGCTCAGGCACACCTTGACAATTAGCAAGGGGGAGCCGGGGATCGAACCAGCAACCTTCCGGTTGCCAGATAGCCGTCTCTACCTCCTGAGCTAATGCCGCCGAGCTAGTACCTTATAATGACACGTTAAAAAGGACAGGTGATGTCCAGGGGAAATGGAAATGCTGAGAAGGCTCCTTCCATCACCAAGCCCTCTGTAAAAACACTCGTAATGACCACCAACAGTCTTCATGATTACATTTAATCACTGGGGCTTCCAAAAATAGACCTTGTTTGTACAAGCGATTTTTTTTTTTACACTCACAAATTAAGTTCAATGATCTTAAGTTGGATTCTTGACACACACACACACACAAACAAAGTCCAGTCTCTCTCTCCTTATGCGAATGGGAGAACCACAGACAAATGCTTCCTAAATCTTTGTATTCTCTAGCGTGAGAAAGTCACCATAGTGCTGATGCAGTTGTGTCACCATACACTAAATCCGGAGGAGGTGGCGGGGGGCGGGTGTTGGTGCAGCGGTTCTGGCCTCGGATGCACCCGCGGGAGCAAAAGGATGACAAAATCAGCAGGGGGGCAAAGCGATGCCCGCAGGGGTCGGGGGTCAGGAGAGTAGCATGCCAGGCTAAGGAGATTACACCCCGCCTGGATTCATCAGCCATCCACCAAATGCACTGTCGACACATACTTAAGGCAGAGTCCCCGTGACAAGCTGGGCACACAAACGCAGAACTGTGCATGAACCACGCTAGGGGAATCAAGAGAACTGGCTGTGCAAATGTAATCACCATTGGCACGCTGAATATTGAATTGTAATGCTTGGACCATGCGTCTAAATAGAGAGTGGCGATGCATGCGAACACTTCTATTTGTGTGCACTGTTGCACGCATTTGCGTGGTAATCCAAAACAACAGGCCAGTGTGAATATTGAGTACGTTGAATAACACCGGGAGGTTTTCGCGTGTACGTATGTATTTGGTGCCCATGGTGGCTGTCGAGGATTCAGTGGTGTGGCCTATGTGCTATGGCGTTGCTGTGGAAACCCACGACTGCCCCTTGAGAGGTTCATTATAAAACACGATCATCAATCACACGCTGCTTGGATGTTTACACGGGTAAACAAGAACAAGAGGTTTCCTACTTCTCTAAAAAGGTTACATGTAGAAGAACACACTGAACACTGCATGGAGGGCAGTACCGTTTAGAGTGATCTAAACCAGGGTAATAGAGACAAAACACAGCAATTACTTGCATGGTTTCATAAGAAGTGTTTAGTTACTGGGAATGGTTGGTAGGTGTGGCTTTGTGTTAGTCAACACTAGATATGAGGATAATATAAGAAACTGCCATTGCCAACAGCTGGTGGTTTTAACCCCTGTATGTATTGAGTATTGGAGAGACAATGTGAAGATAACACAGATCCCAGCTGCCAGGTGGAAGTTGGGGGTCAAGCGTTTCAGGGGTGGAAGGGTCCTGCCCAAACACCAGAACCTGCCAAGAGATAATAGTATGGACCATTGGTGAAATCGACCAAAAAGCATGGCGCAAGTCTGGAACCAGTGTTGTACCAAGAATAAAAACATGTGAGTGATCCCAACTCACCCCGTCTCTCCCTCTCTGTTTTTCTACAAAATATAAAAAGCACAAGTCTCGTCTCCTGAGTTACAACGAGAACACCTCTGACCCCACAGCACTTGAAGCACAAAATACCCAGCGACTTTAACAGACTTACAGTGTGACTCAGCATTATCAAAGCATGCACCTCCCGAATGACCCGTGTCACTGGGCACAAAAACAGCTAACAGGTGTGTTTCTTTTCAACACAAAACTCCCTTCTACTCCACGAGAAGAAATGGACAATGAAGAATGGAGCAGAAAAATGAATGCATCTTACTTCCATCAGTCCTATGAATATGGAATTCAGCGCGCCCCGTTTCGTTTGTGGTCGGCACGTGTGGCAACGCATGCATTTCAGAAATGCTCAGGCACAAGTAATTTAGAGCAGCGTGTTTATCTCCAGCTTAGACGTCCACTGGGTTGGATAAGAAGTTGCATAGGAAAGCACTTGAAATACTTAATGTGCAAGTGTGCCAAGCTCTTCGAGGGGGACGTGGTTGTTTTCAGCTGTGCTCCCGCTGTCTGGCTTTACTGCAGGGGCCTACCGTCGAACAACAAAATGCCAGACGGCCGCCTTGAAAGGATCTCCCAAGCAGTGTGTCGAGGCGGCGTCCAAAAATACAGAAACATCTCACGGAGACCTAATTGTGCCGCGCAAAGATTAAACAGTGTTGACCTTTTCTCGTGTTCCCGACATGCAGTCTGAATTGCAAGCAAAAATATTCGTACAAATGCTGTTTACTGCACTCTCTACTGACCTCCTGATAATGTTTGCACAAGGACGAGGCACAATACTACAGTATTGCTTGTTTTCTCATCTTTGTTGCCATAACATTGTGGATTTTTTTACATATGCAGATGACATCATCTAAGACTATAATGGTGAGAGGACAAGCACTAAAGTGTATTACAATATGAGATTCTAAATAAGAATGACAAAGCAAATCTTTGTCTGGTAATATACATTCTAACCTTATTTAAAGGACCTCCTTTGGATTGTCTACAATAGGGTTTTAAATCTACAAGCATAATGTTAATAGTGTTAAATTCCACATTTATCATGTTAACGGATTCTACTATATGTAGTTGTGTATATTTTCCAGGCGGTCCAATCCCAGTATCTACTGCGACTGCAGTACACCCAGTCAGGATGGTGGTTCAAAGGTGACGAGGGAACACGTGGGGATTCAACTCAAAACTCAAAAAATACTTTTTTAGACTGGTGTAAGTTGACATTCTAACAAATAGTCCATAGGCTAAAATTAACACAATGTGCAAGGAGGATTTTAAGAAAACTATCCCAGATGCTAGCGTATGTTTGTGTAAGAGCTAGTGTCAAGACCTAATAAATATCCTGTGTGCAGTGTCTGGAAGTTGCAGATTGCAATGCAAGTCCTTTCCTTTCCAGACTTTCGTTTGGGGAGTCAAGCAACACGCCAAAATGTTCAAAGTGCTTTTAACCATAAACATGTTGGTCTGTTTCTTATCAAAGCCTCTGCCCTGCCGTCTTCGATGGGAGCAGTAGACAAGGTTTTATTATTTGCTAAAAAAACACCCTTACAAGGCTGGCCAAGAAACAGCTGCAGAGTACCTTAGGTGGCAAGCGGCTGATGAAAAGGCATGACAAAATAGGCCATTTTTGCAACCATACAATTGTAATGAAGCAAGAAGTAACGGCTTTCTTGCAGCTATGGGAATTTGGGCTCTGTGAATGTCGAATTATCCTAGGACGAGCGAAGGCAAACACCTAATTCAAATGAATGTGGATCAGTAAGAAGATTTGAGGCAAACAGTTAAAAGGCAATACGAGAATACACTGCCATAAAGAAATGAGTGGAGACTCAATTGGCATGGTGCATCCACATTGCAATGTTGATTAATCATACAGGTGTGGTTTATATCCACTCCCACAATTGTGTTTTCATTTGTTGTAAAGTCATGACCTAAAAAAAAAAGATGTTTCGAGTTATTAGTTAATAGTTAACTATTTTGAACATACATCGTCAATGTATGCATAATGTTTACTTATCTGTATAGTTGCCCACTCACTAGAGGGGTGAGACTCCCTCAAACCCCTTTCCGAGAAAACATGCGGTCTTTCCTATACTTCCCAATGACTCAAATCTAGCCGCTCCCTGACAAGTAGTATTTCATCAAAGATGTGCTCCCACGTTAATGTGAATAAACCAGTCAGAAAATGTTCTTTTCTGTTCGGCCACATTCGTTTAAAAAGTAATGGCAGACCTGTAGAACCCAAACCCCAAAGTTAAACCACACAAAATATAGGAATCTTAATATTGTATCATAATATTTACAGAATTGCATTATTTACAGAACCGCAATACATATTGTATAGTTGTCGTGTTAAAACAAATCCCCAAACTGACCTGTATCTCCTCAAACGCCTCGTCGATGGTGGTCACCTGGTGCTGCTCGTGAAGCGCCGGCTCGTCGCAGAAGAAGCACACCAGGCTTTTGTCGCTGAGGCAGAAGAGCTTGACCTTCTCGTGGTCCTTGCAGGGGTACGAGTTCCTCTGGGCGTTGAGGATGGCGTCCAGCGGGAAAGCAGAGTAGCGCTCCACGATGTTGGACAGCTTGAGGCTGGGCGAAAGCAGGGGGTCGGCGAAGGTGCGCCTGCACTCGGGGCAGTCCCGCGCTCCGTGGGGCTCCTGTCTGGTCCAGTGCTCCGTGATGCACTTTCGACAGAAGTAGTGCTCACAACCGAAGCTGACCGGGTCCTGGTAGATGCTCAGGCAGATGGAACAGAGCAGCTCGTCCTTCAGACAGCAAGCCATTGGCAAACACGGGGAGCGGGTTGCATCTAAAGCTGACAGCTCTTCCGGGGACAGAATAGCCTGTGCTTCTTGTGTTGCTCTTCTAGTTGCGGTATTGACTGACTGCTGGACTTCAGGAGAATCATGGGATTTTTACTTTTTAATTACCCTGTTGGGAATATATACAAAAAGGTCTGTTAGCTGACCCATCCTTTAAATGACAGGCCATTGTATATGTAGTGATAGTAAAGTCCTAGCTATCTCATATTCATGTTGTTGATATTAATAAAGTAGAATCCACAATTTAATAACCAGTGTTGTATTAACCTACATGTCGCTTTATTCATCATTGGTGCTTTTTTTTTTTTTTTAAATCAATACATTTTTGTGACCACCACACTCCACAAGTACCATTAAATGAATTTAGGAGTAAGGACTACTGGAGCACTGCACTTTCACTGCGATTTTTCAAGTCAATGTCAGATGATCGGATCCATACTTCATAGTACTCAGACCCGCGTGATCAATGTGGGTGTATGAATATAAAAACCCTGATAGTGACACATTTAAAATGAACGGTCGTAACAATTGACTGTCGATCTCGTAAAGTAAAAGAGCACCACGATAAACCATGAAAGGACAGAATATTTTACTTTCGAATCGCTGTCCAAAGCGTAATGTAAGGAGGGCACCTGCAGCATGTAACCTCTCCTTCTCATACGTCTCGACCACTGACACATTCCTTGATTGACTGAGACGACCAGTAGTGTATTGTCAAACGAGTTAGCAGTTTTCAATCGTAAACTGTCAAACGATTGCTTTGCAATACTGCAATTTAACTGGCGTGTTCCACCGTGCTGTTTTTTAAGTATACATCAGAGCAAAACCACGACACCTTTCTACCGAGCACAGCACGCAGGCTGAACATAAAGCAAAACCACTTTTTGTACTTTTTGAAAATAAAGACACGTGGTTACCTGGCAAAATTGGTACCGCAATATACTTTCGTTGATCCCCATAACACAACCTGTCATCAACTGAATAGCTAAAATAAAAGTCAACTCACCAGCTCACAGATGCCGACACGGGCAGTCCCAGCGTTGCTTTTCCTTCAGGAAGGGGAACAACAAACAGCGGCAACAGAACAAACCACCTGTCCGAGAAGTGGGTGTTTCCGTGCATACTGTTGATAAATACTGGCGGAGACGACCACTCCATCACAATAAATACGGTCAAAAACAAATGCTAGCATGCGAGTAATTAACTCGCTGACGTATGTAAACGACATTTTTTATTAAATATTTGAGAATATGGGCTGGGTGGACCCTGTGTTCACCCGATAATGGACCGGCGCAGACTCGACCCCCACCGCGCTCTCTGGCTCTCAGCTGACTCTCTCCGGTCCCGAGCTCTTTAATGTAAATTAAGTCACTACACGGCACCCGGTGTGCACTGCGCCCGTTGACGCAAAGACACATCAAACGCGTCTAATTAATGCACGTGATCAGATTTCGTCCCACACATTCCTTAACAGCGATTAGCCAAATACTGCTAATGTCAAATTCACAGTAATGTGTGAGCCAGCAGGGGGCGATAGTGTCTAAAGAGAGAACGTGCCAATACATTTCATAAATAAGAATTTATTGACGGGTGTTCTATATACACGTGCACCTTATCTGCCTGTTTGGTAGTTTACTTACAGTAAACATAAATATACATACATACACAAATATACATACACATGTATACACATGTACAGCAGGGTACTTTTGTGCAAAAAAGTATGGTGGGAGCAGTTTAAAAATGAATGAACTAAGTATACATAAAAGTCAGTCAGCCTATAGGAAGAAGACCAACATACTCAATACAATAGTGGTATAATTCAATGGTGACAACTTTGGCATTGGTTACAAACCTCAATGCCCCATAGTAAACATGGGGGATCTAACACCTGGAGAGTTCTTGGATGCGAACGTATACAGAACGTCATCATGATATAATATGGGCACAATAATAGCATTTACATTTACATTTACATTTAGAGCATTTGGCAGACGCTTTTATCCAAAGCGACTTACAAAAAAGTAACACATTTGTCGAAAGAGGGAGACAACAATATATCGCTGAAGGTAGACTGCAATTAGAATAGAACAAGTTACAAGCTACCTGCTGTTGTACAGTAAGGAGCCAACCTAGCAATTGTAACTTTGTAAACTTGTTCTATTGACCTGGCAACCAGGAATGCTTCTAACTTCCATCCATCCATCCATTCTCTCCCGCTATTCCGAGGGGTCGGGTCGCGGGGGCAGCAGCTTGAGCAGGGCAGCCCAGACTTCCCTCTCCCCAGCCACTTCGTCCAGCTCCTCCGGGGGAATCCCGAGGCGTTCCCAGGCCAGCCGAGAGACATAGTCTCTCCAGCGTGTCCTGGGTCTTCCCCGGGGCCTCCTCCCGGTGGGACGTGCCCGGAACACCTCCCGAGGGAGGCGTCCGGGAGGCATCCTAACCAGATGCCCGAGCCACCTCATCTGGCTCCTCTCGACGCGGAGGAGCAGCGGCTCTACTCTGAGCCCCTCCCGGATGACCGAGCTCCTCACCCTATCTCTAAGGCTGAGCCCGGACACCCTGCGGAGGAAACTCATTTCGGCCGCTTGTATCCGCGATCTCGTTCTTTCGGTCACTACCCAAAGCTC
>OMKP01002533.1:2389-17143 GCA_900302375.1 Bathygadus melanobranchus
CTGAAGTGTACGCATGTACTGCCTGTAGTGTGCACAGCAGGCAGAGAGAGAGGCAGACACACACACACACAGGGACACACAGGCAGGCATGCACACACATACACACAGGCACACGCACACTCACACACAGGCACACAAGCACACAGGCACACACACACACAGGCAGGCACATACACACACACACACAGGCACACCAGCTAGGTACACCACACCCCCTTCTGCTGAAAAGTAATACTGCATTGTAAAGGTATTGCAAATATTTAACTAGATAACGACTACATTTGACTGCATGCCATTCCAGCATGTTATTATCCAAATAGTTTTACATTAAAGAGGACCTTTTTACTACTTCCCTAATTGTCTTTTCGGCACCCAAAAAAACATCCATCCACTGGATACCTGTTGAACGACGTCCTCCTCTCTCTTCCACCTTCTTGTGTTGCTCCTCCATTATCTGCTCCATCCATCCACCCACCTGTCCATCCACCCACCTGTCCATCCACCCACCTGTCCATCCACCCACCCAGTTCTCTTGCCTGAGTTCTTTTTATTCAGCCTTAGAATACCTTTTCAGCTGTGTGACCGGTGCAATGGACTTTAGCACTGTAGGTCTAAAAAAAGGTTTATTATTTTCTTTGCTCAAAAATGTTCTCTTACCACAATTTGTTTTCTATATCGTTTGTATTTTTGGTTGAATTTGTATTCATGTGTCAAACCTGTGATGCACCATCATAAGTGCTACACAAATAGTTACGTTAGGCCTAAAAAATATTTAATCTCATTTTCGTTGCCCAAATCCTTCTACCAATCTCCTCTTAGAACCTTTTAAAAAATATATATATAATTTGTGTATTATTGGTTGAATTTTTATTCTTTCAAAAACATTCATTCATTCCATCCTCATTGCTATTTTGTCAGTTTGTTCATTTCTCTTTCCGTTTGCCTCGTCGCTTCTTTAAGTGTGTTTCTTTTGTGCTCGGTTGTGCCATTCTGTGGTTGTGTGTCGGGTGTGTTTGTGTGTGTGTGTGTGTGTGCGTGCGCACGCTTCATTCCAGGCTGCAGTAGAGAACATCATGAAGGAGAAGATGCCCAAGAAGGGGGGGAGGTGGTGGTTCTGGAGAGGGAGGACCAGCAGCACTAAATCGGTACGCACCCTTTTTTTAGGGTATACGCGATGATAGTCATTTATATTTATAATAATTACTGGATGTTAGACTTGAAACTGCAGTTCTTTTACGTTTGGAAAGTTTCCTGAAGGGAAGAACTTGACTGAAGGGGTTATGGCGTTTATCATGTGCAGCTTTAAATGTTGCAAATCCAATGATCTGTGATCTCATGTTGTCTTTCTGTAGGAGTCCAACTCTGAGCATGGAGGCGCTGCTTCAGAGGAGCAGTCTGAGAACATGGCAGGGATGAACAGGTAGGAAGCAGCACAGCTTTGTACATAATGCAGACTTCTGAAAGCTGAATTAGTTTTCTTCGGTAGAATATCTCCGTAACGAAACTCTGCCCCTTGCAGTTTTTGGTTTCCTGTTTCCTGCTCTGTGCCATCTCCCCCAGAAATTCTGCTGTAACATAGAACTGCTAGATCCCAGATTACTTTACTGTGGACCTTATCTGTTCCCAGACACAAGGAGGAGTCGTCCTCCAGCGAGGACGACCACATGTCAGGCACACAGGGCTCCGCCTCCGTCCAATCAGAAGCTGTGCTCTCGCCAGGGGGCGTGTCTTACAAGAAGACGCTCCGCCTCACCTCCGAGCAACTGGTGAGAGGCCTGCTGAAGTTGCATACCGCACACATGCACGCACACATTCTGCATCCTACGCAGAAACACAGGTGTTACTAGAGTACACAAATACAGTTTCTATTCAATGGATTTATTTTCCCGTTGTATTATTATCGTATATATCTCGTTCTTTGTGTCACGTCGTTTTAGGAGCCATATACTGTATCGTGTTTGCTGTTTGATTTTAGAAGCAGTACATGTTTTCTTTTGGTTGGTTTAGTATATGAGACACATTTTAGATTGGGAGTAGGTCACAATCAACACCACTAGTGTCGTTATTTTGCTTAGTTTCTTGGTTTTTCTCATGTCGTTCTTCTTCTCGTTGCTTTCGTATCCTCATGTGGTTCTCGTTCTCCCATCTCTTTCTCTCTCTCTCTGTCTCTCTGTCTCTCTCTCTCTCTCTCTCTCTCTCTCTCCACAGCTGTCGTTACAGCTGCAGGACGGCCCCAATGACGTGGTGTTCAGCGTCACCACCCAGTACCAGGGCACCTGCCGCTGCCAGGGTACCATCTACCTCTGGAACTGGGACGACAAGATAGTCATCTCAGACATAGATGGCACCATCACAAGGTATACATATATATACACACATATATATTAGTTTCGTTTATATGAGGTCACACATGAGTGTGTGTTAGTAGCTTAGATTTGTACATCTATGTTGACTTAACAATATCTCTGTTGCCGGTGTGTGTGTGTGTGTGTGTGTGCGTTTGTTTGTCCCTGCTTGCAGGTCAGACACTCTGGGCCATATACTGCCCACCCTGGGGAAAGACTGGACCCACCAGGGCATCGCCCACCTCTACCACAAAGTCAGCCAGTAAGCACTATTTCAGTAGTGTCAGGGTTTTTCCTGCATTAAAAAGCCTTAGGTGGCACACCCCAAGCCTAGGGGAAAATCGCACAAGAAAACCATGTAAAAAAAGGTCCATGCATTTATTTCTGTGATTCGATCACCCAAGACGAAGAAGACAGAGCGTTGAGTCCCGCGTGTCTTGCGGTGAAGCCCCTAGACGGAGCTGTCGGGCAGCAGCATACAATCAGCGAATTACAAAGGCCCCTCCCTAAGCAATAGCTTTACTGAAACGTAGGCTGTGTTTGGGCTGTGTTTTTTGGTATTTATTCCATCCCTAGTCTCTGTGTGCATTTAGAGCGTTCTTTAATACATCCAGGTTCAGGTCTCTGTCTTTTTGTCACACAGTTACCACCTAAGACTTATTTTGCGCCAGGAAAAACCCTAATATGTAGACGTATTTAAACCCTCATTACTTCCATTACTTATGACCAACCTACATTTCTGTATTCACTATTACACATTTGCCAGTATTTCTGGTCTGGGATTATTTAAGTACCATTTTATCTTATAACTTTATGACTGGTATATAAAGTTCTCTGTCCTTCTCTCTCTTATAGGAATGGCTATAAGTTCCTGTACTGTTCTGCGCGGGCCATCGGCATGGCAGACATGACCAGAGGTTACCTCCACTGGGTCAACGAGAGGGGAACCATGCTGCCCATGGGCCCGGTGCTGCTCAGCCCTAGTAGCCTCTTCTCTGCCTTGCACAGGTAACACATACACACGCACGCACGCATGCACGCACACACACACACACACACACGTGGACACACACACATATGAACACATGCACACACACACATTTTCATTTTTGGAAATATATATAGTATATGCAAGATAGTGTTCCAGACTAGCCTTAGAAGGTTGACATTGAAGGCATTAACAGCAGTGTGTTCATCCCTGTGTTGGTGTGCTTTACAGGGAAGTCATTGAGAAGAAACCAGAGAAGTTCAAGGTGGAGTGTCTGACCGACATCAAGAACCTCTTCTACCCCAACAAAGAGCCCTTCTATGCAGCCTTTGGAAACAGACCGACGGTGCGCATCCCTCCTATAAGATCCTCTTGTGACTCTCTTTAAAACTATCCCGACATGTTTATAAAACGTCATTCAGACTTCAGACACAGGGCGACAGTAGCTCAGGGGGTAGAGCGGTTGTCTGTCAACCGGAAGGTCGCTGGTTCGATCCCCAGCTCCGCCTAGCTAATTGTCGAGGTGTCCCTGAGCAAGACACCTAACCCTAACTGCTCCCGACGAGCTGGTTGTTGCCTTGCATGGTTGACACCGCCGTCGGTGTATGAATGTGAGGCAAATGTAAAGCACTTTGGATAAAAGCGCTATATAAATGCAGTCCATCTACCATCTACTTCCAACCATTATATATGAATAGAAAGTGTGTTTATGTACTCTATTAACTCCCATGCTGTCCCTTGTCCCTGCGCAGGACGTGTTCTCTTATAAGGAGGTGGGTGTCCCCCTGAACCGGATCTTCACCGTCAACCCCAAAGGAGAGCTGGTGCAGGAACACGCCAAGACCAACATCTCATCGTAAGTCACTGCCCCACCACCACCACCACCACCAAACATTTGAAACATATCTATAAAATGTTGAGACGAATTTAGCTATCATTGTTTTTTTTCTCTACAGATATGTGCGCCTGGGGGAAGTGGTGGACCATGTCTTTCCTTTGGTCATGAGAGCCAGTTCTTCTGCGTTTCCCTGCTCCGATACCTTCAGCCAATTTACCTACTGGAGGGAACAGCTCCCTCTGGTGGAAAATCAGGAAACTACACCTCCAGAGACTGCTAGCGCCACCGACAACTGCAGCGGACAGGAAGTGGGCAGCGTGTAGCGTCCACTAGGCTTGTGTAAGTGTGTGTGTGTGTGTGTGTGTGTGTGTGTGTGTGTGTGTTGTGAATTCAGACTTTTGATGTCATATTTTCAGTGTTTCAATGAGGAGCCCTTGCAGAGTGGCTGTCTATAGTCTTAAAATGCACAATGGTCAGGTAAAACAGCACTTTCTGTAAGGGTTGCCATCCATGGCTGTTTGAAATGATCTATGGACAAAATATGGATATTAATATGAGAAGAAGAAGTGTTAAGGTACTCAGGCAGCTTATTACATGTCATATAGGCTTAGGATTTATTTATTTTTTGACAAAAATGCGCTGCTTATTTAATCTATATAGTTTATCGGTTCATGCTGCATTGAACAGTATGGTATGAGAAAGCTATCAATATTCAATAACCTTTAAGACATATATTAGTATATATATTATACATTCAGACCTAAGTTATTTGAACTCTCGTGTTCTTATATTTTTCTAATATATATATTTGATAGATTCTTGATGAATACTGGTGAATGTGCATGTCACTGTGTGTGACGCCAACACGCGTCACACCAATGTTATGTTTTGCTGTATCTTTAAAGACTAGGGTTTGGATTGTATGTTACGAAGCACAACGCATGTGGATGAATGTCCGAATCTCCGACAAATGTTCATATTCATCGGAAGGGAAAAGGCCTTAACTTACTGTGGAGTGTGTGTGTGGTTGGTGGCTGGTTTAAGCAGCCACACACACACACTCCACACTTACAAATTGCAAAATTAATTAAAACAAGTGATGGTTTGTCTTAAGTGTGAGTGAGTGAGTGAGTGAGTGTGTGTGTGTGTGTGTGTGTGTGTGTGTACACATGTAATTCCGAAATGACATGATATGTTAGACATTAGACAGTAAATCATAATTTTCATTTTATTTTTATACCCAAAGTCTGATGTCGTCTTGTATGCAGCAAGCATGGGTGTCTCTGGTTTGTCAAACGATACGCCCGTCAATTGTCTTTTCATAGTGTCCTTTCAGTTCACCTGTTCAAACTGGACAACCCGTCGTCATGTCAATCATTGAAGCTCCTCTCCCCCTGTTCGTACTGTCTAAGTGCCATAGATTTCAACACCAAAGTGTGTGTGTGTGTGTGTGTGTGTGTGTGATGTCTCGCTCCATGTATACGAGCTCCTGCCAAGCACTGTATTATTTCAGTGGGACTCTGTGTTCGCGGTGTCTTTTACTGTATGTGTGAGCGCGTTATCTGATAGTCGATTCCTTCCACGCATTCGGGCTAGAGATTAGGCTGAGCTTGACCAGCCAGATTACATTCTGGTCGGCCAAATCAACGGCATTGGATTTAATTTGGTGTGAAGAGCTGCGAAACACAGATGTGAAAGCCCTGAGGAAATGAGTCACGAGAACTGAGAACAATTGGAAATAACATTTTCTTTGGGGTAGATTATGTAGCACGTGAACAGGGAAATGTATTCAGTAACTCTCACTGTGAATTGCCTTGTTTATTTCACAATAACGCGTTGTTGTTTATTTTAGTACAGGCCTATGTCACTGAATGTCGTATCACAACAGTGTTGCGGGATGCGTGTGGTGGAACTAGTGCTCATTAGCCTAATTCTTTCTATGAAAGAGGGCTGTTTCGACTGATTACTGTTCACTCAAGTTAGTTCTCAGCAACACTGTTCTTCTTTGACCAATTCACTGTTAAACCGTTGTTATCTCAGTCAATAAAGTTGCATTGGAATAATTCCATGGCAATAATAAACAAACGTGTTCTGCGTTGATTAGTGGTGTCTCCTGTAATGTCCAACTTCAGCACATATCTGTCAACTCTGTTTTGCTTTCACAGTCCAATTCAGACCTCATACGACGCCCTATAGGGTTAGGCTTATGCCTACAGACTAGTTTTCTAATCTAATTCTTTCCTCTTATGTGACCTTACGAAGGACTGTTAGGGAGCACGCCATTCCCGCATTGACCTACGGGAGGAGTTCCTACGATACAGCCTTTCTATTGGCCCGCGATACTTTATAGCACCCTAGGGTGTCCCGCAAGCTTCACAAAAGTAGCCTACAATGAGGGCAGGTTGAATAAGCAGAGCTGCTATACGGAATACACAATGTCGACCCCGGTAAGACCGCTTTTATACATTGTAAATACGCGAATATCAAATGCTGTTGATATGATGCTGATGTTGTTGTTGTTTTTTGTTGCCATTACATTGTTTTGCGATGTTCATCACTTTTAGTCAAAACGATTAACAGTGTACTTTCCACGGGGCGAGGGCAAAGATTACTCAACAGAGATAAAGAAAACAAACAGTTTGTCCGCGTCGTCTATCTAGAGTCCAAAGAGCTAAGGCCCTTTAGTTGTAAATAAAGGCAACCGCACAGAGGAGTGCATCAGCTGTAACCGTCCCTATATTAGACGTGGCTGGGGATCCTGAATTGTAGCGTTATCCTGGTCTACCGCAACGAAATTTCCGGTCTCTCACTTCTTATGAGGTGTGTACCTTACGCCAAGTAACAGACCCCGTAGCGAGAAGAATAAGAATAACAAGTGGATAAGACTCCACCGAAAGTCCCGCCCTCTCTCTCACCTCTCGGCGCTAAACCCTATGGCTAAACCCCATGTAACTGAAAGTCCCGCCCTCTCTTGTAGCGCTTAATAACGCTAATTTGAAGCATCCCCTTCTAGGCGTTCCGTCGTGAGATGAGAACGCCTGGGAACGAGGTTACCTCCCGTATATTAGCAGACTCACAAACATAGACTAACTAACATTAAGAAGGGTAGAGCAGCCTACATATACAGTATAATAGATCATAATAGAAGTATAATAGATCATAATAGAATAGTCTATTCTATTATTATGTCTGTGCTTTGCAACAAAACCAAGAAAACAGCAATTCACACACACTCTTCCCTCAGAATGTGGACGTTGAGGAGGAGTTTGTGGACATACTGGAGGACCTCAGGCGAAGCGGGGACCTTGGCCATGCGCTCAGGACCTTCAAGCCCCCCGTGGTCTACAGAGGAGCCCTGCCCTGCACCGCTGGTGACCTCAGCACCACCGTGCTCAAGTCTCAGTACCTGCGGTACATCACCAAGGAGGTGTGTGTGTGTGTGTGTGTGTGTGTGAGTGAGATTGTGCATCTTTGTATTAGGATAATAATAGCAGGATAATAGTAATAATAGTAATAATAATAATCATAATCATAATAATAATAATAATGTTATCACTACTACTACTCCTACTCCTACTAATAATAATAATAAACAATAATTCCGTTTTTGAAACAAAAGTTCCAAAAAACAACAATTCTTTGTTTCATTATTTATGTTATTGTGCCTTATGTCATGAAAAAAAGGTTGTATCGTGTGACTTCATTTAATGTAATAACTACAGTAAAGAACATAAGGACTTGGAATATTAATGTATTTGCGGTTACATTAATGTTCCTCCTTGCTTAGGTTGCTGTGGAAACGGGGTCCTCTGTGGAGGCGGTGGAGGAGCAGGTGGGGGCGATACTGAGGGAGATGTCCCAGAACCTGCAGCTGAGCTCCATCCGGCTGCTGGGCTACGCCTTCAGCAAGACCATGCGGAGGCTGTTCACCAGCGTCCACGTCAACATGGACGGACTCAACAGGGTCAGGACAATATATATTTCCTTTATACTTTTAGTAGTTTTGCTATGGCATCACATGATCCGGTAAGTTAGAGCCAGCATTAAATTTTTCAGTGTTCTTTTAACACGACTGACAAGAGGTTAGAATGTGACGTTGCAGTGACGGCAATGGCCTCTTGAGGTACAAAGTGGTTGTAGCAGTCGCCCCTGCCACACTCCACCTAGGTGGCTTTTCTGGGCTCCTCCGACATACAGGACACAGGTGAATGTTGTACAGCCAGTTTATTGGAGAGTTGGCAAGATGTTACAGCCAGAGCAGGTGGTACACTCTGAGCTCTCCTCGAGTGTGTGCGGTGATGGCTGGTTTAACCTCTGTGCCTTGATTATTGTCATGCACCACAGGTGTGCAGCCTCACTCAGCCCCAGAGTCTAATCAGCCTGACTCGGGCCAAGTGGCCAGGTGAGGCTGCTTAAACCAGCCGTCAACCACACACACTCTACACTATTCGGATGTCCTGGTTTGATCCCTCCAGCTCCGGCAGGCCACCCAGGAGTACCCCGTCATCCTGATGCCCAACCATCGGAGCTACATGGACTTCCTCATCATCTCCTACCTGATGTTCACCTATGACCTGCCCATCCCCGTCATCGCAGCGGGAGTTTGCAAGTATCTATTTCGATTTTGAGCGCTTCGTCCCTTCCAATGTAGCGCAGCACACTATGCACTATGTACGTTTTCCCATTAGCAGCCTCTAGGAGCTTGAGTTGTAGACAGTTACAGCTGTATAATTTTCAGACAGCAGTTACTGTCGTCGGGGAGGGAGAGTGGACCAGAATTAAACAATTTCTAAAGAAAAAATCCCTGGATGGATTGAGTCGTGGATCTGCATGTTTTATTCTTGAATTCTTTCAACTTTTTAAAGGTGCAATAAGTCATCGAGAAGCAAAGAAATAAACACATTTATATGCATATATGCATATATATTTATATGAATTTTGTCTTGTTTTGAAAATGTGAACTCACATGGTGCTCATGGTTCGGACAGCTTACTGTGTTTTACGGAGAGCATACCCCCACCATATGGTGATGATGTCATTCCAACATGGCGGCCCTCCTGTTTGACGCTCGCCCCTCTTTTTTAAATCGCACCTTTAATGGAGTAAATAGCTGCAGTCGAAAGTGACATAGTGCAGGTTTAAACATCCGCATCATGCGTTTTCTATGCCACTCATGCCTACAGACAGTCATGTTTATATCTCTCTCTCTCTCTCTCTCTCTCTCTCTCTCTCTCTCTCTCCCTCTCTCACATTTCAGCCTTGGCGAGGATGAGGATGGTTGGTGAGATATTTAGACGGTGTGGAGCATTCTTTATCCGACGGTCCATCGGTTCAGACAAGTTGTACTGGGCGGTTCTCTCTGAGTATGTCAAAACCATCGTACGGGTGAGACCACAGCCTTATCTTATCTTATCTTATACCCTCTTTCACAATCTCTGTCTCTGTTTGGTCTTGTGCCTGAATGACAACGATGCTTTTTATGTTTATTGTTGATACAGATGTTTAATCCATGTTCAAATTCATATTTGTATTATTGTTTTTATGTTTGATTCTGATATGTGCTGCTCTTACTATTTTGACAATTAATATCATACCCTACCCATCTAATCTAAGCGATCAAACTTTATGGAAAATAGTATTCTGGAATTCTCTTATAATAACTTATAATCACTGTTACTGCTCAGGTACTCTCACAAATCAGTCTGACGGCAGACGAGCTCAAATCTGGGTGAACGGGGCGTTTCACTTTCTTTCGCTCCATGTTTATTTCGACCAATCATGTTGCTGGAGGCGGGGATCTGTAAGCGTGTAATAGGCGTAGCTCCGCCCAGTTCAGTTTTTGGTTTCCAGCCCCTCAGGCTCTGTGCCGTCTCCCCCCCGCAGAAGTTCTGCGATAACATAGTAGGACTGCTGGGTCTCAGATTACCGCTCAGCTAAACCACCTGTAACCACCTGCTCCTTAACATGTGACCCAATGTGTTGCTGTGCAGAGAGGCCACGCGCCGCTGGAGTTTTATGTGGAGGGACTGCGCAGTCGTACCCTGAAGGCCCTGCCCCCCAAGCTAGGTGAGCGGAGACCCTCACTTCTCCTCAAGCCCTTCGAGACCCTTTTCAGGACAATGCACCCCGCCGTTGCATGTGTGCTGTACATGTGCGTGTGTTTGTATCCAGGGTAGTCCCTGGGGTTAGGGTGTGGTTAGTCCCCAGCTCAAAGGTGTGTGTGTGTGTGTGTGTGTGCGTGCGTCACTAGGTATGATGCACATGGTGCTAGAGCCCTTCTTTAAGGGAGAAGTGTTTGACATCACACTGGTGCCCATCAGCATCAGCTATGACCGCGTTGTGGAGGAATCCCTGCTGGCCCACGAGCTACTGGGGGTACCCAAGCCCAAAGAGAGCACCATGGTACCCACACACACACGCACGCACAGGAACACACACAGTAGTAAAACATGTCTTAATGGCTAGCTCTGACCTTGATTATGCTACAAACATGTTGTTACTATTTTTGAATCACAACTGACTCCATTCAATGATAAACAACATGAATCAGGCTGTTTCAGAGATGAGTGGATGAGCTGATGAGTAATAATTGTAATTTGCCAAATGCCCTACATGAGTGGATGGAGTGTCGCAAAACCCTTTTAGTACCCAGAGGTTAGAAATATTTCCTCTTTTGGGTGAAACAGAACCATAATTCCCATAAACCTCTCAGCTGGTATAGTCTAACCTAGACCGTAAGATGAAACTGAACGTTTGAATAATTTCAACAATTGACTCTCCTTTATACTACTGAAAAATAATTGCAATATTTGTTTGTGTATTAATCATCATACGTCTGAACATTTTACTCCCTCTATCTCTATGCCTTCTCAGGCATGGTCAGTGAAGTCAGCCAAGTGAATCAATATTATTTTCACTAGGTTTTTTCTTTCATTATATATCATGCTATAACTGTGATCATTTATTCACGTCTTGGTTCGACAGGGTCTGCTGAAGGCCAGCAGTGTCCTGCAGGAGAACTACGGCAGCATGCACGTTAACTTTGGCCAGGCTCTGTCCGTCAGACAGCTGTGTCAGGGCAGGATCAACCGTAACCACTACAACCTCATTCCCCGGTACTACTACTAGTACACCTGCTGATACACATATAACGTCAGCGATACTATGTTGTTTCACTCCCTCGACAAATGTGCTTGTTGCTTTGGACATAGTCGTCTGCCGAATGCCCTGAATGTAAAATGTAAATGACGGGATCTTCTTCTTCTGAAAGGTTTTGGGTTTGATTCCCCTATGTCTGTAGTGGAGGTATCCATGAGCAAAAAGTTAACCGCCTACCCCCCTTTTTGTAATCACTTTCACGATACATCTCATCTTGTGAATTCAGATTAATCTGCTTAATATGAATCTGAATTCACTATACAGCTCATCTTGTGAATTCAGATTAATCTGCTTAATATGAATCTGAATTCACTATACAGCTCATATTGTGAATTCAGATTCATCTGCTTAATATGAATCTGAATTCACTATACAGCTCATATTGTGAATTCAGATTCATCTGCTGAATATTCCATTCCATTTTTCCCATTTTTTACCGGATTGTTCCACGGAGCTTTCCTCCAAATTTTTTTGCCCATCCTCCTCTGTTCTCCCATTGCCCCCCACCCACCTACCGGACCCACCCAGAGATCTACCCCAGAGGCCCAGTGAGGACATGCACGCGTGCGTCACCTGGCTGGCGCATCGCATGTTGCGGGTCCAGGAGCAGGGCTCGGTCCTCAGCCCCTGGTCCCTCATGGCGTGCACGCTGCTCCAGAGCCCCGTCGCCACCCTGGTACAGGAGGGCGTGGCCTGGGAGATGCTCGCCCAGAACACCCTCTGGCTCCGGAAGCAAGCGCTGGACTTTGGAGCTCGTCTCAACTGGCCTGGTGGGTGGATGAATGTTGGTGCACAGGATGAATGGATAGGTAGATGATGGATGGAGGTGTATTTTGTCTATAGCAAATGCCCTCAGCTGTGTCCTGTTACACATATTACTAAAGACCACCCAATCAGACCCAATTCAGATATACGACAGACAGCACTTACTTGTACTAACGTAATGAAGGCTTAGCCACCAACAGTTGAAAATGTATTGTTCAAATTTGCTATCATTTCTATTAGCTATTTTACTCAGCTATATATGCTAATATTGTACACTATTACAGTTTAAGTATAATAACATGACATGAATATTATGTTTTGTATTGTATTTTTCACTCCTTCAATGTAATACATATACAACACACATTACAGTAAGCTAGAGTGCAACGCTATCCTACAAATGCAGCCATACATGGTCATTTAAAGACATGCTTCAGTAATCCCCCATATGGCCACCAGAGGGCGTTTGTACAACACTTTGTATTGCACAGGGCAAGGCAAGAGTTCAAGGCGTCTTGAGTCCTCTTCCGTGGCATCTGCCTGCGTCTCTTCAGTGTGGTACACTAAATGCTTTTTGACTCAGGTCTGCTTGGAAGATCAAGAATGAATTAATGCAAGCTGGCATAAGCATCCAGGTTCACTCAGGAGGCGTTGTGGTGGATTACAACACCCCAAGTCCTTTAGCCTGAAGAGACCTCACTGAACCAACTACTGTCAACACATACACCACACACACACTGCCCATGCTGCCATGGAACTGTCCACGTTGCCATGGTGCTAAACTGCTGTGGTTTAGGTGGACAGCAGAGGGCGCTGTCCTCACCGTCACGGTGCTGAAAATCTTGTTATTTCACAGCGGTTTCATTTTCTCCGTTTCGATATTCAGTCATAACACCCCGTCTCTCGTCTCTCTCCAGGGGGAGCCGGGGAGTCGGACGAGGTGATGTCATCCAGCCTGGCTCTCCATCGCTCGGTGGTCCGGCGTAGAGGGGGTCAGGTCTTCCTGGCGGAGGAGGAGGGCTTCACGGGGAGACGGCCGCCCAGTGCAGAGGAGGGCGTGGCCCGGAGAGCGGTGGCGGTACTCATGGTGGCGTCCTACAGGAACCAGGCGCTACACGTGTTTGCGCGGCCGGCCATGCTAGCAGTCGCCATGCACGTCACGGCCAGCAGGAGGAGAAGTAAGTGTATCGTTGTATAGAGGGATCTATATGCAAGACACGCATACACATACATATAACCCAGACAGGCAGACAGGCAGACCTCACACACACTGTACGGCAACATGAAACACACACACGTACTCACGCACACACTCCTCTTCATCCTCTGTTCCGTCTCCAGGTGAGCTCCAGGCCTTCTTTGTCTTCCTCCTGGACGTCTTCTCCAACGAGTTCGTCTTCACCCCCGGACAGTCCTCTCAGGTAACGCCTGGGCTCCATTAAGTCATCTTACTTCTGAAGTGAATGAGGTCATCAACGATCACTTCCAGATCATTGATGATTCATGATTGATTATTGGGGTTGTTTTTTTACACCATTTAAAAAAAAATTGTTTCTCATTCACATTGGCGATATTGTTCATGAAACGCTCATTTTGAATTTGGAATCATTATTCGGTATTCAGTATTATTATTCATGTTATTACATACTGCGTCACAAACAGATATGTCTGTGACATATTTAGTACCATATATTTTTTATTTGATCTGTCCGTCCATTTGCTGACACTCACTGATGCCGAGGAAGCTGTTTACCTGAAGCCACCCCTAAGAGCCACATGTGATGTGTCTATCAGGACTTTGAGGAGGCGTGCTCCCTGCTGGGGAATGCCAAAGCCATCCAGTCTAGCCAAGAGGAAATATTAGTGACTGACGCGGGGCACCAGACCATGTGCTTCCTGAAGACACTTCTACAACCCTTCCTGGACTCCTATCAGGTCACATGATGCCGGTGTTGTGACAAACTGAGCTACCCGCTCAGGGCTCTACCTGTAGAGAACTGGCAGACTAGGCCCTCACACTGAGCTCCCTCGTCACAATGCACTTCTGTGATTATAAGCAACTCATCTAGCCTAGGTTTCGTTAAATTCACATAACTGATTTATTAGTCAGACCAAATAGAATGCCTTCTCACACGATACTTCAATTAAAACAAACAAAAATAGTTGTTTGTACAACCGGGGTCTGGATCACAGTAGCCTAAATAACTTGTCCCATTGTACCCATTTCATATCCTAGCTTGTCATGTCAAATACAAGCAGGCTGATTTAGAACAGGCTGCTACGTCAAATAGTTTAGCCTACTATAACATACCTGATCACAAATTAAAATATTAGATTAATTTACTTAAAGGTGACAATTTTTTTATTGTGTTATTGTGTTTACATTTTTGTTATGTTTAGGTTGTATTCAGTCATCTGTGTGCAGAGGGAGTGCACACGTTCTCAGACAAACAGTTTGTAACAGCCGTGCGAACGCTGGCCACCAGACGAATCCTCTCAGGTACAATTCAGTATGAATGGGAGACAACTGAGCTGTGTGTTGTGACATCAATGCCCCTGCTGTTGACCATAAGCTGTGGGAGGGGTTATTGTGCATTGGATGCATGGAAAGAAAATGAAAGAATCCCTTCTTTATCCAACGATCTTTGTGCATCTATAAA
>OMKP01002666.1:1563-13525 GCA_900302375.1 Bathygadus melanobranchus
GGCGTGGGAATGGAGTGAGGAGGGGGTGAGGGTCATGTTTCCAATGGGTCGATCACCATCGACTGCAATGTGAAGAAATGCTCCCCAGAGAATATTAGCCAAAATAACACACACGCACACAAATATTGAGCAGAGAGGGGAGGAGTTACAAGGCGTTACAAAACTCCGCCCCTTACAGTTATTGCCTCGGTGCCGTCTCCACCCTCGAGGTTCTGCTTAGGTTCTGCAACATAGTAGGACTGCTGGATCCCAGATTAGTGTGAACAAACATTTATTAGTGTTTAGGAGACGGACACGTGCATGCTCAACTGTTTTGGTCATTTTGCCAATGGTTTGCTTTACTGTTGCATTTTGGGAAAACAACAGCCCATCAATTAGTTTGTTCAACAGTTTGTAGCACACATTCAGACTGGATCTGGATTGTCTGGCTATGAAAATGTATCATGGTGAGTTTCTTCAATCAAAAGGAGAATGAGATTGTGTTTCTGGATCAGAGCCAATGTTGTCGCTCAGAAATCAGTTAGTGTCGCTTTAAATGACGAAAAGGTAATTTAATGCTTTGGTAAATATACAGAAAAAAATGTTGGCTTTTTCATTGATCCTTTAATTACATTTGTTTCTAATTAAGGTCATATATTAAACAGCAAAAAAAATGTTATCCTTTAAAATGTTATGGCAACACTGTTATCGCAACTCTAACAAAATAGTGATATAAATGTATATATAAAGACGTGTTGACGAATATGTGTGTTCAAAGCGGTTAACCTTAACACAGGTGATGCACATCCATCCAAAACACACAAATCACCACATCTCAGAGTGATACAAATACAGGGAATCATGCAAATATAACACTTTATTTCATTTGTCATGACGGACATTTTTTTTCCATGTCTATACTCTGGATTCGCTCAGTAATTAACTATATCATTGCACAGTCCCCGACCGTCTACAGAAATGCCCTGACCCCCACCCCCACCCAACAGATAGGTAACAGGCTCAGTAGAAAAACAAGAGTCATTTCTCCTACGATTTGTACAAAATTCACAGATTATTTCGTTCCTTCCGTCCCGTCTGTCCTCGTCCTCCTTCCCAAACCAAACCAAAACATGGTGAAATAACACAGATAAAACAGGTTAAAATATATATATTATATACATATGTACACATACAAAGTAAAACATTCGATAGTAAGGAAACGAAACAGTACACAGAATAAAAAATAGCTACATTAGCTGGATGTGATCTCCAAGCGTCTCCAGGTGTAAGGATACAGCCCAGCGTACGTTGTACTCGTGTGCCATGGATACAGTTGCCGTAGTTTCCTTCTGATCTGTCTTTTTGTAAACACCCAAAACGTTGTGCCTTGTTTTTGTCAATGCAGTGAAACATATTGAAATACATTGTAATATGAACTAATAAAGCAGTACATATTATGTGTATTTGTCATAATTTAGCTGCCAGACGTCGAATCCACTTGGAAAACAAGTAGCAGGTGATAATGTGTGTGTGTGTTTAATGTTTCCTCTGTAATAAGGTAACAACGTTTGTGTTAAATGCTCCTGCTAATCTGCACCGCTGCAGCACTCGTCTGGGGTTTGGAGGGTCAAGTGACGGAGCCCGCCCCCTGGCGATGCTACGCGTGGGCAACACCACGGCCGGCGCTACGGCAACGCACACAGCCCCCGCCCGTCGTATTCAGGTTCATGGGAATATCCCGGGGAAATGTATTCCGTTTTTTCTAAATACAGAATGTGTGTTGGCGCTCCGCTGACCTGGAAGATGCTCTCATGTGAACACGCGAGTGGGAAGGTCAGACGTGTTTAGAGTTAGCGGTGGTGAATGTGTTTAACCCTGCTTTAATATTCATGAGGAGGACGTACACAAAGAACACTGTGTGTGTGAGGGTGTGTGTTTCTGTGTGAGGGTGTGTGTATTTAATGTGTGGCTATATGTGTGTGTGTGAGAGAGTTGGTAGTGGGAGAACACACACATACACACTCGTACATCAGACCATCAGAAAACGCATGTCCCCCCCCACACACACACACACACACACACATAGGAATGCTTACACACTAGTGCACACACACGCACGACTATACAGACACACACACAAGAGCAGACAAAGAGAGGTAGAGAGAGAGACACAGAGAGAGGTAGAGAGAGACAGAAAGAGGTAGAGAGAGAGACAGAAAGAGAGGTAAAGAGAGACACACAGAAAGCGAGGCCGGCCTGGCCTACCATCGCCAGGATGCTCCGGTATAGTCCCAAAGCCCCGCCCACTCGCTATTGCCATGGCAACTACACTTTCACTACAATTCCACAGTTTTTAACCACACGTGCCCTTTGATGTCTTCTACATCAGCTGTAAGTTAGTGAGTTTGTGGATATCGTGTTGGTGGAAAAGACAAAAGATATCTGTCACTCTGTTGATGGACTACTAAGTGAGAGATTGGGGATATTGGGGCAAGCTGCAGCAGGGATGCTCTTTTAGAGGTCAAGGGTCAAGTGGGCCCTGTAAAATCCTCTTTCTCTCAGCGATTTAGTCGCTGATAGGCTCGCTCGCCCGCTGAGCATATCCATGACGTCTTTGTTGATGGATGGATTTAAGATCTCACCTATGCTGGTGTCAGCATTCTATCTCTCTCTCTCTCTCTCTCTTTGATGCTCTCTCATCCATCTCTCTTCATCTGCTCCACTCTGGCTAAGTGGCCGTGGGAACGAGCTGCAGAGGAGGACCATTGATCAACTAAAATAGAGAGACTAAATACATACAGTGAGAGAGAGAGCGAGACTACATGCAAACATGGAGAGAGAGAGGGAAAGGGACTATATACATACAGGGAGAGAGGGAGAGACTATATACATACATGGAGAGAGAGAGAGGGAGAGAGACTACACACAGACACGGAGAGAGAGGGGGAGAGAGACTACACACAGACATGGAGAGAGAGAGGGACAGAGACTGCATACAGACATGGAGAGAGAGCGGGAGAGAGACTGCATACAGACATGGAGAGAGAGAGGGAGAGAGACTGCATACAGACATGGAGAGAGAGAGGGAGAGAGACTGCATACAGACATGGAGAGAGAGAGGGAGAGAGACTACACACAGACACAGTTGTGTGCAGACTCACTTAATTAAATGAAGAACTATGGTTGTGCCTCCACACTACAATAACCGAGTAGTACATCTAAAATCACACACACACGTCAAGCAGTAGAGCATGATAACAACACATTACACTGATTTGCACACATAAACGCAGGCAAGCAAACACACACACACGCGCATGCACGCACACACGCACGCACACACACACACACACATTCATTCCTTTCTACATTCGCTCACTCTTAACTTATCATGGACAGAGTGTGGCCACATCGGTCTTTTCCTTATCAGGCAGAAATGTAAAACATTTCCTGTATCTCCTCCTCCTCCTCCTCTTCCTCCTCCTCCCAGCGCTGTGGGGTCCTCCAGCCCTCCCAGCACACAGAGGTCAAGAGCATATTCTTCTCATGAAATGATGCGTTGAACAGGGTTTGGATCATGAGCCAGGCCGTAATGAGGAGGCAATCACGAGCGCTCTCCGATGGTTTTGAGAGGCTGAACAGGCTCTTCACGCTCACTGTGCTGCTTCAGCTGTTACAGGGAGGGAGATATGGTGTTGAAAAGGGAAGCCAAACGAGAGTTAACGTCGGACGTTTCCCCCAAGGTCTCTCCAAGCTCCAAAAGTCTTGTGGACTCGGGAAAAGACACCATCTAAAAATGTAATCGATTAATGTGCTTATATAGAGTTTAGTTTGTATTGTTTGGGACCCAATTACTCCTTTGTATTGCAGTAAAAAATAGTCACCTGTAGCCTTGAATGTGTAAGAATCAAGGTTACACCCTTATAGTGAATCCTAAAACGCATCACAAGAAGCTAATTACAATCACGTTGTGCTTTTAGAGGAGTATTTGAGGCGAACAATGAATAATAAATCATTACACTGATTCTAGGTCGCTGATGTTCACGTCTCATCTGGTGAACACCACCTCCTCCTACTTCCTCCACACACACACACACACACACACTCACACACACACACACACACTCACTCACACGCGCACGCACGCACACACACACACACACTCACTCACTCACTCACTCACTCACTCACTCACTCACACACGCACGCACAAACACACACACACACACACAGGCTGTTCCTTTGGTAAAGCCAGTGCAGTACTTAATTTAGTTACTTAAGTTATTCTGTCGCTGTAATATGAATTACATGCAGATTGTTTGTTGCTCAGCCTCCCTGTGAAGTCTCTTTGGATTAGAGCATGCACTAAATGAACACATGAATACATTAATTAATTCATACATGTGTAAAAAAATACACGTACTGTGTCTGTAAATAATCTACATTCATACATAAGTACATGTAATGTACTGCATTAGATAGAGAGTCATGCGTTGTAATGCTAGGTTGTGGGCTGTTGGCCCCTGGGCTGGGGGACGTGAAACATGAACCATGAAGACCACTGGGTTCATCTTCCAAGTTCCCTCGGTGTTGTATGTCAAATGTGTTATGTGTGTGTGTGTGTGTGTGTCCAGACTACACTCAACAGGGTGTCCACTACCGTTAGCTAGCTACACGCCGCCTGCGGCAGTGGAGCCAATTAAAGTAAGAGGCTGTTCTGATTGGTTCTGATAGTCACTGCCAGTGTTCCGCCCATTGCCCCTGGCAACAGTTTGTTTTGCAGCGTGATCAACTCCCTGGGCACACGCAAAGAACACACAGAACACACGCACACGGTAATGAAACACAACAGCCCTGCACAATTCAACACAAACTCCTGAACATGAACAACAGTCATTGTTGTCATTACATTCTACTATCTCCCAAAGAGTCAAGCCCAGATTAATGGTGTTGCTTTACTGTGTATGCCAATCGATGTATGTGTGTGTGTGTGTGTGCATGTGCGTGTGTGTGTGTGTAAGCTCCAGGAGGTTGTGGTTCGAGTGGTTGTGTAATTCCCTTTGATCATGTTCTAGAGTTGGTAATTACACAGCAATTATTATTTAAGTGATGCTGGTGGAAGGAGGGCATCCCAACTGTGTGTGTATATATGATATATATATATATATATATATATATATATATAGAGAGAGAGAGAGAGAGAGAGAGAGAGAGAGAATGCATGAGTATAGTTTGGTATTTAGAGTAGACAGTAGATACTGTCGACACTGTACAGTAGATATGGTGTCTATACTCACTACTAGTAAGTCACTGAGCAGCTGCTTTGATCCAGAGTGACTTGCAGTGCGTTATATTAGTAGGGGGATACGTGTCATTAAGCAGCAGGTAGGGGGTTAGGGTATCTTGCTGAAGGATGAACCCAGAACCTTTCTACTGGAGGTCAAACACCCTAACCCAGTCGTACGTACGGCCCCAGGGGTGTCGTACCTACGGCCCCAGGGGTGTCGTACCTACGGCCCCAGGGGTGTCGTACGTACGGCCCCAGGGGTGTCGTACGTACGGCCCCAGGGGTGTCGAACGTACGGCCCCAGGGGTGTCGAACGTACGGCCCCAGGGGTGTCGAACGTACGGCCCCAGGGGTGTCGAACGTACGGCCCCAGGGGTAGATGCGGCCCGCAAGCTGATCCAATCTGGCCCGGGAGGCATTTTGATGAAAATGTGTTGATTTCTTCACTTTATCCACAATCACAAATAAATCTGTTGTAGTTCCTACAAATAACCACTAAGCTGCACGAGTTGCAAGAGTTTCCAGGAGTTTGCGGAC
The DNA here is from genome assembly GCA_900302375.1 of Bathygadus melanobranchus. Taxonomy (NCBI): domain Eukaryota; kingdom Metazoa; phylum Chordata; class Actinopteri; order Gadiformes; family Macrouridae; genus Bathygadus; species Bathygadus melanobranchus. Next base: position 7,367 of record OMKP01002666.1, read on the forward strand.
CACAAACTGATACCTTGTTTGGTAATATTGTTTTCACAATATTTCCAAAACCCGCCAAATATTGACAAAAGCAGCCCAAATGTAATCTGCCAGTGCCAGCCCAACACTATTCTTAGCCTGCCCAAGGTAATCAAAAGTAGCCCAATTGGGTGGAAACCTGCCCAATATGGCAACACTTGGACCAGATAATTAAAGTATCATTAGTACAATCACTCACTCCTGATATTGACTCTCTGCTTACTAAAAAGAGATGCAGGCACGCAGCAATGAACATAAAAAATAGAGAAGCCTACTGATGGCATTGTTGTATTACTTGTCTGTTAATGTTGAATGTGCATCGATAGCCTATATTGTAGGTGAGTTTCAAATCCTTATTGAAATATTTACAACAAATTATGTTGAACATTGTGGCGCTAGAAATATTATAAAGATACCTGTGGGTGTTACTCACATCACTCCTATTACGTTGATGGTTTTATTAAGGTTTTATTAAAGCTGAATAGCAGAGAGAGTCCATGTTCAAGCAACCTGTTATGATCCTTAAACTCAGATGAGTTCGACACCCCTGCCCTAACATTAGACGGAGCTAAAACAAAATGTTTGTTTCATGCAAACAAATGCCCAACAGTGAATGACTGTGATTGTAACTCAAAGTAATCATGTATAGTTTGTGTGTGCGTGTGTGTGTGTCTGTGAGTGTGTGTGTGTGTGTGTGAATGCGAGTGTGAGTGCAAACCTTCCTGTCATCAATCAATGTCAGATAACGCTAACTCTAGTGCATTCTATGTGTGTGTGTGTGTGTGTGTGTGTTTGTGTGTGTGTTTGTTTGTGTGTGTGACAGAAAGAAAATGTGCATGTGGTTTCTTCACTTGCGGGAGACAGATAGGCAGATTCATTAAAATCCCGTCAGTTATCTTGGTCATCAACCCCCAAACACTCTCCCAACACAGCACACACACACACATACAAACACACACACACATACAAACACACACACACATACAAACACACACACACATACAAACACACACACACATACAAACACACACACACATACACTGCCTGTCAGATTTACAATCAATTTCAGAAACTACAAGTCATTGAATGCAAAACAGCTCCACAAGAAAGAGAAACACACACACACACATACACATTCACACACACACACACACACACACACACACACATACACACACACACACACACACACACACACACAATGATGGGACAATGTAGATGTTTTGCCATGACCAATTAAATCACAGCTCTGCTGACGCTGAGATGCTGATGGACATGAAGCTGACACCGTGGAGTGTGCATGCGTGTGTGTGTGCATGTTCATGTATATGTATATTAAACTGAAACAATTTTGAAAGAAAAAAGGTATCTTTCTATGAATGACCTTGCTGTTTGTATATAGTGCTGATTAAATATTTACTGTATATTACCCTGTTGGGATTAAACTAATGTATGCAACGCATTTTCCAATACATCGATTTACATCAACAAAATCATACATCAACAAAATCATACATCAACAAAATCCAAACAACGATACAACAAAAACAACAACAATAGCCCAGCCCATGAAGCCTAGCATGGACAGCATGGGTACATGGCCTGCATATCAACTGAAATGCACACATACATTCTGAGGATTCTGGGGGCCCCTGGTTACCATGGAGACAGACCAGAGGAACCTACGACACACTGGATCCCCACCCCCACCCCCCTTCGACCATCCAAATAAAACTAATAAAAGAACACAGAAGAAGAGGACAATGCATTGATTGTAACCAAACGGATGAATCACAGAACATGAGATCTTCTTACTGAGGTTTGGTTCATGGTCCACCTTCTTCTCCTCCACCTCCTCCTCCTGCTCCTCCTCCTCCACCACCTCCTCCTCCTCCTCCATCTCAGTTTTACTCGCCATTTTGGCACTTGTTAATACGACCATTTGTGTCTGTAAACTTAGAGTAGAAAGATTCTGTCCATATGTTGTGTAGGTCGGTGTACATCTGGCAAGTGGGTGCTGTGCGTGTGTGTGTGTTGTGTGTGTGTGTATCTTTGTGCATTTGAAAAGACACACCTGTGGTTGTGTCTTCTTGTGCGTGTGTAGGTACTCAGTATGTATGTCCATATGATGTTATAACTATACTCTATTCAAACACGTACACTTTATATTAATTTACTTAGTCTCTACATTAGTCTGTGTGTGTGTGTGTGTGTGTGTTTTCACAGTTGGCCACCGGTAGCGACTGTCCCTCATTTGAGCACACGCATGTGTGTGTTTGTGTGGTGTGTGTGTGTGTGTGTTCACATGTGTGTGTGCAGGTTTCACGAGGACACACAGTAAGTCAATCAATCAGTTGATCAGTTATTCCAGCCTAATCAAGTCTTGAAGTCTTGAAACTCCATTCCAACAGCAGCAGATGTCATCTCCTGAATCCTCACGCCCTGTTCTCTTTTCCCGCTCTAAGGCCTGGAACAGTTAAAACGGTTGCGTATACCCACGTCTAGCGCTAAAGGGTATAGCCTAGCACAAATGCTATAAGGCGCTAGGGGACTCATTCCCTGTAAAGCTCTGTGGAGTGGAGCTCGAAGCGGCAGAGATTAGCGCAGTTAATGCCTGCTTAATAGCTAAAACCTAGCATAGTGGCTAGGCTTACGGAGTTGATTATATGAGCTGAACGTTCAACGGACTGACATGGACTAACTCGAGGCGAGAATCGCGCTTTTGATATGAAAATAAATCGCTTACATATGAGCGTAACAGAAGTGGTTCGAAAAATGTAACAAAAAAACATTAGGGTAGCATGCTAGCAAACGTGCTGTTTGAGATCAGCACACGAGTGAACATGCTAACCCTAAACCAACATTTAGAATTCATAAAGAACAACATGTACACATGGGACGGTGACAGAACATTGTACGTACTGTATGTCACGCCAGCTGTGTGGCGAGTGCGTCGGGAGTCACAGTTACCGCTACACTAGGGAGTGAACAGCGGTTAGTTCACGAGGGCAGTGTTCTGGAGTCTGAGGTTAGATTGCTCTGTCGGCAAGAATCTTGAATTACAAGACAACACCTCTCCCCACCTCCTGGCTTACGGCCATCATTTCACAGAGAGAAAGCAGTGAGGGAGAGATCTGTGTAAACCACAGTATCTTTAATTCTGTATAGAATGTTTACTCTGTTGGCTGTGTCTCCCTGCCAGCAGAACTTTACACTTTATGGATTACAAAATTAATTAAACTGAAGCAGCAACCAGGAAGCACTTCAGGATCTGAAAGCCACTCTGGCATTTTCTGTCATTTCTGTATTGATTCGTATTTTACAGTATTTTTCAAGGGCTTCCAACACTCAATGGAATCTAACCATGTGTATCAATGTGCTCCTTAGGGCAGTTGGTTCTATGGTCTACAACAAATCAACCTCGCATGAAGTAGATGTTTGGGGAGTATGACAATAAAATGTTTGTTATATTTCCCCTTTAGCTAATTAGGCACCCTCCTGTAAACCAATTATTGTGGCCATGAAGTTCACATATTGAAGGGCCCCTATTTACCCACCCGGTGTGATGTTGATTAGCCATTACAAGCCATTTCAGAATCTACCATGTGACATTGACATTGCAAGTGGGAGTGTCCACCCAGATGCATGATGGATAGACCAGCCTACCCTGTACCAACTGGTAGGCTGATATGAATAGGGGCCATCATTGAATCTCTCAGACCTGAGCCATAGCTCTGAACTGAAGAACACTTCCACAGGAATCTGCAATTTATCCGCTGCTCTGGCTCCAACTGATTCAAACGCAAAAATCCCACAATTGATAATATATCCACTGTAAAACAATCAAAATCCATTATAGGAAACGGTGAGGACTAGGATTGAGGCTTGGTCACAATGGAGCCCCACGTCAGTGTGTCAGTGTATACTGACGATGGACTGAACACAAGGAATACAAATGGGATTTGGATCAGAAAACGGCTAAACACATGGCTAAACACAGGATACGGAGAGGAAGGGAAAATCTTCAACGTCAAGATGAATAGTATTCTATCTATCGGTCTAGCATGGTGCCAACATCACAGCAGAGTGATTGTAAAGGAAGATTAGAAAAGGCTGCTGCAGTGGCCATTGCACAGGTAAGTGTACGATTTGTTAAATTCACGATAATCACACTCGCACTGTGAAGAATCCGCAAAATAACTGTATTGGTTTTCAATACAAGGAAAGGCCTTGAGGGCCATGGAGTGTTAGACAAATATCCATCTTCCCTGCCAATGAAGGCTCCATCCATGCAGCAGCCCCTGGCGCGCTGCTGAACATAACAATTACTGATGATTGACAGCTCGCTGAACCTCGCACCGAGGTTCTCCGACATGTGAACAAAGGACCAATACAACCCTACACTGAAAGCCAGGCTTGTCACGCTAAGTGCCCGCAAAGGGAGTTTCCTTTTCTCCATGTGCTCCTGGGTTTCATTTACCTGGTTTTTCAACCCGTTCAAATGATTGAACTGATTGGACGTGGGGAGCGTTGAGCTGCCCTTGTTGTCAGGGGACTATGTCAGGGACCGCGAGTGGGGACATTGGGACCTGTGGGCGTGTTAGTGTCAGGAGCTTGGTCAAAACAACTGTAGGAAACATGGAGGGCTTTAGACAAATGGCCGAGGACAACCCTCAGCGGACCTTGATCAAGGTTTAGTGAAGGAGCTTGAAAAATATCCTCCGTCCAAAAATATCCTCCTACTTTTTTTGGACTACTGTCCTCATAGGTGGAAGAGAACATGCTAGCTCCCCTGTTCCAAAGAGAAGGTGAGAACTAGCCCCGTGGAGGAAGATTGAATGGGACGGGGCTTCCCATAGGCCTAGAGACCGGGGGTTGGTCTTTCCCAACCAATCAGACTCAAGAAGCCAGACTAACACCCAGAGGGTTAGATCTCTCGGACTGGTTCACCTTGGCCTGGGTCCAACCCAACATGCAACAGGAATGCAAAATGAAAAAACCTGACAATGGTGGTTAAGTAACAAGTCTCTGGGGGGTTGTCCCTGCCAGACAGTGTTAGGAGTGACCAGACACAGAGGACACACCCGGTCAGAACACAGAGAAAAGGCAGAGGAGTGGAGCTAAAGGTAACGACAGGACGAGGTTGGGGGAGCCGTGAATAGTGTGAATCAAACTTGAAATCTTGTCTATTAACTATTTAGTTCAGAGTCAGGGTTGAAGGACACACGCATGTGAGTGATGAAGAGTGAGAAAACGGAGGCAAGGGGAGAAAACAAAGCAAAGACAAATCCTAAATCCGACACTAACTTGGTCAAGTTAAGGATGCTGCCAAGTACGCCTTCAACACTTACCGATGTGAACAGAAGAACGTGAGAGAGTGACGTGAGAAATGGATGCGTCCCGGTTGACCGAGCCTTGTTCCTCTACACTTTAGTTGTAATTAAACTCAAACTCTAAATGTCTTCATACAACGGTGTTGGCGGCAACACAGCCATACGAATACATTCAGTTCATTATGAATGCTGTTTATTCCCCCCTTTGCCTATATTGTTTATAAACAGTTAGGACCTTCGACACCGCAGTCAAAAAGCACATGCCTTGACCACGAAGCATACGTCAAGCATGTGACAGGTCTTCCATCAAGGCACATACCAGCCCTCGAGGCCTTCCCTGTGTCCTAAAGGCTGTTGCGTCCGGTTCTCGCTTTTAACTCACTATTTAGTGGAGAGCAGAGCGCTCCGCACTGCACTCGCTCTGAGGTTTAATTACATCTTGGCCGAGCGATGCAATAACATTCCCCAGTCTTATCTGTTTCAAAGCGGTGCCCGAGCTGGTCTCCACCTCCTCTATCTCCTTGATGTGACTGCTGTAGCTTCACGGCTGATGTTGCGTCACCTCCCACAGACGGCACCAGAGTCGTTTCCGCATGACTCCATTAAAGTGGAAATGTATCCCTGTGCTGCTTCTTCTCGTCAAAAGGAAAAATGCCCTATCTGTAAATAAGAAAATAGGCTGGCTATTAAAAAATGCTTATGGCGACGGCAATTGATTACTTGAAATGAACTGAATTATCAGGAGGGAGGTCGATATGTGTTCTGCATCTTAGCATATTATCTATATGCAAATGACTCCCCCCCCCCC
>OMKP01002682.1:8639-18951 GCA_900302375.1 Bathygadus melanobranchus
TATATATATATATATATATATATATATATAGAACAGTGGTACTTTTACCCACAGTTAGGATACTGCGGGTTCTTTTCTTAGCATGTAAGTGAAAACTGAACACCCAGAAATGTTTCTTTTTGTGTTTTCAAATGTCAGCAGTCTGTGCTTGTCTCCTTGGTCATGAAACACTCAGTGCTCATTTATAGCAACTAGTTTTATCTTACAGGATTGTAATACTGTGTGTGTTGAACACCTAATCGGTTAACGCTTCAATTTGACTGTGTACCGTTTCCTCTTGCCGCTCCCAGCGTCAGAGGACAGAATGCTGTCCCCGTCCTCGTCGTCCCTCCTCTGCACATCCCTCTTCTTCGACTGAAAGCAGAAGCGCACGTTCAAAACCCCCGTCGTACAACAAAAACAACAACAACAACACGCATCAGACATAAAGATAAAGGCTGGAGATGGTGACCACCTGGAGGACCTGCTGCAGCCTCAGGGCCCGCTTGTAGATGCCCGAGGTGGGCATGTTGTAGCGCTTGGCGTTCTCCAGCATCAGACTCAGGTCTGCCTCCATCTGCTCCACGCTCTCGTACTCCCCCTGCTTCATCTTGTCCCTGCCGAGAGAAACTGTTTGTTAATTACCATAATCGTTAAATACCACAATTAATATGGTATTTGATATAACCATCATGAGGTTACATTTGTTGAGGTCTGTACAAAATAAACATGTTTTCTTACATCTGGAGAAAACAAATGTGTAGACCGGGGTATCTCTGCAGCAATTCATTTATAATGGTGAAATAAATGTACATATTTTACCCCTATCACAAAATTGTAGCACCTGCGATTTGGATATTGCACATATTGTGATTTCAATATTATTTGGCTGTCCAAACCCTGTCCCAGCGCTTGCCTGATCTGCTGCAGGGCAATGGGCTGCTTGATCTGCTGGTAGTAGTCGGGGTACTCCCTGCGAGAGGGCAGCTGCATGAAGGGCTCCGAGAGCAGCTGGCCCTGGTTGTTACGGCTGCCGCGGATCGCATCGTACAGCTGGACGACTGGGTGGCTGCTGGAGCCGGAGCCCGGGCCCTCAGCCTCCAGCTCAGACTCATCGTAGCGCACGGGGCCTGTCAAAAAGAGAGGTTTGTCTCTTTTATTTGTATTCAGCCAAGTGGATTCTAACTGGATTTAATGATTTCTTTTTAATGCATTTTACCTGAGAGCACGGGGTCGTCCTCACTCTCTGAGCCGTACTGGAGTGACATGTTGACGCGGTCGCTCTGGGCGGACCTGCGGTTTCTTAGTAGTGCAGAGACGCAGCACATACAACACATGAGGACACGTCTCGTCTAAACCCCCCTTTTTTTGGCATAAAAAGGTATTTGAATAAGATCTCTGTAGGTAGAATACCTGATGCGAACACTGGATTTAGTAGGCTCAGCATGTTCAAGCTCCATCTTGCGCTGGATGAAGACTTTTTTGATGGCGTTAGCATCCTAGTTGGAGAGGAATCAAATGTTTTGAGGGTATAAAATATGTAGGAGTAGCTGGAGGGGGGAAAGGCCTTCTTTAAGCTTTAAATCCTCCAACAGGTTGCGCTACACATCCCATGATAAATATTTAAGAATGAAATGCAAAAAAGAAAAGAAAAAGCAAACTGAATTTACCTTAAAGACCTGAGATCCGGGTTCATTGTAAGTTTTGGCATTTTTGGCAAGTAGATCAATGTCCTTGGCCATGGCGTTGACACTTTTGTAGTACCCAATCTAAGGAAGTGTAAGGAATGAGCAAAGAATATAAAGTTGAAGTACAATTCACCAATACAGGTGTAATTCTTCACCTAATGTTATTTTTAATGATCATCTCTGCCTTAACAGGGTTGAATCGCATCGCTGCATGGACTTTGTTAAAGACAGGAGGTATTGCCGATCATGGCATTAAGTACAAATGTCACTGGGCATTTAAGAGGGTTTGGAAGCAACTCAGTTGACTACCTGTATTCTCTGAGCGATCGCCCGCAGATCAATGGGCTCCTTTATAACTGCATAGTAGTCTGGATAATGCTAGTGAAAAAGAAAGAAAGATAAAATTAAGAAAAGGTAAAATTAAATTCATAGTGCAGTACAGTGCAGCACGTTTCTTTAAATGAATGGATTTAGAAAAAGCCAACTTCAGAAAACTAGAATTGACGTTTACACAGGGAAGTGCTGAGGAGCTCACCACTTTGGATGGAAGTTTCTGGAAGAGTTCACTGATGACTCGTCCGGAGGGGTCTGCGTGAGACACCACAGCTTCCAGAAGCTGCTCCAGTGTCTCTTTCAAACAGGCAGTCGGTGTCTGGGACAGAAACACTGATTATTTTCATGGCTATGAACGGCTATAATAAATTGATCATTGAGGATGCAAAGAAGACATGACACATTCATGCAAAACACTGTCTCCATTAGGATTAATATAATCTCACAATATAATAGGAATCACCATATATGGTAATGGTTCAATACTTGTGATATATTGCAATATTGTAACTCTAACCATATTAATAGTTCAAATAATCATGAAAATCATGAAAAAGATCTGCAAGAATTGATATGAAATACTAACATTATGTGTGTTCAGAGTGACAATATTGCAGTACTACAGAAACAAACAGTGACACAACTACAGCAGTTCAGTTCAATACAACCCGTCACACCTCGTCCTCGGTCGAGAGTCCTGTGTTGTCGAGCATGTCGTCCCCGTCGTCCTCGTCCTCGTCCCCGTCTCCCGGTTGCACAAACTCGTTCCTGGTCTGCACATACACTATCCACAACCTGCACGCGGCCTGGTACTCTTCACTCTCAACCTACGGGGGTGAAGACACAGAGGGAGCGCTTGTAGACTTACAGAAAATAATACATGTTTGTACATCATCTATTAGTGTCAAAGTACACCTAAATGGTCATTTTACCTTGTAGTATGATTTGGCATTATTAAACAAAAGCTGGAAATCTGCGGTGAGATGATCCACCTCTTGGTAATCCTCCAATTTAAGTTTCTGTTGGATTTTTGCCATATCGATAGGCTGGGAAACCACCTCATAATAGTCAGGTTGATTCCTAAAATAAAACAGGACAACACGAACACATCACCATCATATGAAACAGAATTTACAACAATGTTTTACAAATAATGCAGGACGTGTATTCCAGACAATTACAGGGGCCCATTACGGTACATAATATGTACCACAAACGGTTGTTTTTGGTAGTTGTTTGTAGTTTTACAAATGTGCTGTGTGTGTGGCTGTCTCGGGCGTATCCATATAAAAATACCTCCTCTTGGGAACTCTAAGGAAGAATTCACAAAGTTGCCTTCCTTGGTCATCCTTGTAGTCCCTGATGGTGTTAAACAGCTCGTTGCATACAGAAATCTGTGTGGAAGTGGGGCAGGTAACAAATATTGTTATTCACTGAAAGGTAACAAACAAAGATGGCGTGGAAAGGTGAGAATGGGTGGCTAATGTACCGGGTCTACAGTGGGGATATTAGAAGTCCTTCTTCTTTTTCTACCACTTCCAGGTGTAGAGGAGGCATCATCAAAATCGCCCCCGCCGCTTACACTGCTGGATGGGGAAGTGGCTCTTCTCCTTTTGGAGCTCATTGAAATAGCTGGCTTGTTTACCAACAAGCGAACTTGCAAGCTGCATACAAGAATTGCATGAAGGGAACTCTTAACTTGGATTTCTTAGAACACGTGAAGATGAGACTACAAATAAAACACACATTGCATACGTTTTTTGATTCACAATTCAATGAAAGTCTTAACTTAAATGAATCAATGGTAATGCTAACATTAGCATGGCTAGTGGAACAAAGAATAGACTAGCGCATAACGTTAGCGTATTGTCTTCTCTGCCTTATGACTTTTATTTTATAAAAACAACTGTATATTAAAAAGAAGAGTGGTAGCAAATAAACAAAATAATGTTCCGCAACAGTTCTTACCTGATATTTAGCAATATTCGCTATATTACCTGAGTCAGAATGCTAAACTAGCTAGCTTGATTTGAAAACTCCTGTCCGGAAGTTGTGTTTCTGTTTTCTTTGGGGTCCGGAGCACCAGTCTACGGAATGACACACTGTCACCTGCAGTACAGACTAGGTAGTGCACCTTAAACAACTTTGCTACGGAAATAATTAAATGCATGATTATTGGGCACTAAGAGTAAGTTAACCTCTTGTTGTTATTCACAAATAAAACGTATCGTAGTTAAGGAGGGAAGGAAGTTAAGGAAACAAACTAATTAAAATACACTTGGTTATAATTTACGGAAGCGCATTGCATTTACACATAGGCCACTGACGTCTTTAAATTGATAGGCGAATAACATAATTAAATTAAATTAATAAAAGTATAGACACGTTAATTAAGTTGCAAAGGTAGGCAACATATAGATAGATAGACAGATAGATAGATAGATAGATAGATAGATAGATAGATAGATAGATAGATAGATAGATAGATAGATAGAGCGATAGATAGATAGATACATTTAGATTTAGGGCATTTGGCAGACGCTTTTATCCAAAGCGACTAACAAAAAGTAACACATTTGTCGAAAGAGGGAAACAACAATATATCGCTGATGGTAGAGTACTTAGAACAGAACAAGCTACAAGCACTCCTGATATAACTCCAATAGAACAAGTTACAAGTTTATAATTGCTAGGTTGACTCCTTACTGTACAACAGCAGGTAGCCAGTATAAGATGCTACGCAAGCTAAGTATTATTTATTTATTTAGATAGATAGATAGATAGATAGATAGATAGATAGATAGATAGATAGATAGATAGATAGGCATTGCATCTTGCAAATCAAATCAGCAGTAACCCCGGATGAAACATTAGCAATTATATTATTAGAAGATAGACGTATATAAGTATCTCTGTTACATAACAGACAATGCTGCCTCCCAATTGTAGAGCATATAGGTAGGCCTACTACTGTATAACAGCATTTTCCCTCCGCAACTACAGACACCAGCCCAATGATACACTTAAGTGACTTGGCTGATGAATGGGTGACGGCGACTGGCGATGTGATTTGGTGCTGCTGTTGGGGATTGCGCTAAGCTTGTGGACGTACGATTTCCCTGACGTCGAAAAAAACCCATCTGTACCTATCAGTGCTGCGCACCACTAGCACACCAGCCAGCACACAGCACCACCACAACGCAGAGAAGAGGGACGCGGACCAAACACGTTTGACAGATCGTCACAGAGGTATGTTTTAAGCCTGTCTTTGTTTTAGTTGATTTTTTTTACATATTCACTGGCTGCTTTGCATGAGGAAGAATCCTTCATCGCCCATTCTGCATGCTTGTCCTCTTGTCCTGGAGGTGGTAGCGGCTGCATCCCTGCACGCTATGCACAACCTTTCGGGCATCGCACGTTGCACTGACGGGCAAGACTGCGTGCTTATGGATTACAGTCGGAGTAGGCTACATATTTATATCTGCTGTTTCCGAATCAGAAAAGCACCTCGATCTAGTCTATACTTTAACCAGACCTGCCCTATGTAATACGAGACACTTGCAAAATAGTCGAGATGTTTTGTGTGGGTCAAATCTGAAACTCAGCGTTGCCCTTGCATAACGTATAAGAGCTTAAGTCTAGATCTTTTTTCTCTACTTGCCCATAATGTTGGCCAATATTGTAATTGTAACGTATACAAATCAGTCAACCTCACTCTATAGCCTAATTGAATTTGAACTGGTTTACTAAACGGATCCCAGTATTTATTGAGAGCCTGCTACAAATAGGTGAATCTTATTTTCAACTTCCTTGTGATGTGCGTATGTTTCAACGTGTCATACTGTTGACTTGGTCCATTAATCAAACACGTTCAGACGCAGAAATAATCGTATATTTACATTCGCATGTAACGTTATGAGAAAGTAAACATTCAAATTCAACATGACACACGCACATCGCGTGTTTCAACCAAATGCGTCTTGTATTGGTTACCTCTACCCCCACCGAAGTTGTTTGTTCACCAGTTTCATACACGTTGGTTTGGTACGAGCATAAAGGTTGGTGTGACTAGGACCCCTGGTGACTGGGACCCCTCTCTCAGTGTCGCTCTCTCTTTGCAGTCCTGGGGTGGCCGAACAACTACTTTATAGGATGCCTCTCGGAGAGGACGGCAATGGATGGAAGAAGAAGACGACAGACATCAAAGAACATTATGACTTTAAAGAAGTGCTGGGGACGTGAGTAACGTGCTGCCTTTCAGGTTTCTTTTTTAGGGTGACTATTTTTGTACCGACACATCATGTTGGAGTTGTATCCATGACAAAAGAAAAAAAGTTGAGCAGTTTGAAGCCACTCACATTTCTGGGTCAACCTAGCAATTGTAAGCTTGAAACTAGTTCAATTCTAATTGTACTGTACCGTCAGCGATATATTGTTGTCACCCTCTTTCGACAAATGTACTTCTTGCTTTGGATAAAAGCGTCTGCCAAATGCCGTAAATGTAAATGTAGGTCTATGATTAACTATCAATATATAATATCAACTATCAATAAATACTACATAACTATTTAACAGTACCCCCACACTCTGCATGAGTGACTTCACCCTGCAGACTTCTGGCCCAGGGGGTGGGATCGGCACAGAGACCTGAAAAGTTGACACAAGTGACCTACGGTGTGGGGGGGGGGCTGTGATACATGCCAGTATCACCTGGGGGCCACCTCTCATATTCCCAGCAGGATGAATGACCTCAACCCTGACTCATTACACCAAGGTGAAATAGCATTAAGCAGTAACACTGAATGGTAAGCAATACATCATTAAAAAGATTTTGTTGGTTGTTCATAAACTATGCATGTTTGGAGAATTAATAACTTCTGCTAAATTACTATTTTACGACCAAGAAATAGTTACATAATTGAATGGACGCTCTCAAAAGGCATGCACAGCACGCATCGAACAAACCAACCTGTTCCAGTGATTCACGGGTCACACGTTTATTAGTTAAGTGATTTGGAGTGAATCCGAGTATTTTATTTTATACCGTTTATTTGTGATTTTACGCCCCCTATGGGCGAAATGGTGACTAGCGCTTAGCTGAGCCTCTCGACACCAAACTTTACACATTTCTTAAGTGTGATGTCCTCTATGTACTTACTTAGTTACAAGGGTCTGGCTTATTTTGAAGCGGGTGTGGTCTAGCATGTGATTGATAGAAAATGTTTGCTCATGTAAATAATGAGATTACCGCATAACTACCGCATAAATCCATAGAGCACGTGTGCCAAATTTGGTGTTTTTGGCTTGGACTTTGATCTTGCGGTTTCCGAGGAGAAGATTGTTGAGGTTTTTCCAAATTATAGCACAAATTACTGTCGATGGCAAGCAAATATTGGACGATATTGCTCTCAGGATCACTTGAGAGCGATGAGATGTGATTTGGAGTAAATCCGACTCATGGTTTAAGAGACGGTGTGGTTTATGTGTGATTTTGAGCATTAGTGCTTAGCATTTATTCAAATCAACATCAACAGTTTTCCCAAAGCGTTCACTGTACAGAAGAATCAATCCAGGCAAAAATTTTCAGCATGTCAAATGCTGAACATTCAATCCGGAATAATAAGGAGAAGAGTTCCTACAATAACAATATGCATCCACAGTTTCACTGTGGATACCATACAATGGATTTCAAAGGTGAACGGGATATTTCTTTGCCTTATAAAACCTTCTGTTCCCTCCTGTCTTTGTGAATTGCCAGACCTAGCAGAGGGTTGAATTAACGTGTTGACTGAAAGCTCCTTATGAGATTACCCAATGGCTTTATCCTGCAACACAGTGGGTTATAATTGATTTATGTTGAAATATTATATCGGGATCCAGCTAATCCTTGCTATTTCACCTCGGTCTGGAGTCAGTCACAAAATGTTCTCATAAGGTAGCAGATTCTATTATATTAATACAGTTCAGGTATGTTTGACTGAAGCCCACATTGAATTTTCCTGAAGCCTGTAAAGGTAATTCAGTCAGGTTCTTTTTCAACATTTGTCACATCCACAATAATACTAGTGAAAAGTGCAGTTAAATAATTACATATTTTTGTTGTTAGCTTGAGATAGCAAAGATCAAACATTAAATTTGTAATCATATAGAGAAAATTAACAAGAAAATCCAATAAGAGTAAGAGAGTAAAGTCATGTCTTTAAGGTTCGTTCTATATCTTCAGAAGGCAGGTCATGGGTTTAATATTGTGATTCCAGGTACAAACATACGAAAAACAAAGCAATTTCTTCATAATATCCAAACGTAAACTGCCAAAGAGGCCAGAACTAAACTACACCAACTTGTATAAAAAAGTATCAAAGAAGAATATAACTATATATAAGAATAGAACTAAACCAATACACTGGGACTGAGATCTCCAATTAAGCTGGCGACAGCCAATGAGATTTGAGATCAAGAAAGTCCAATGGGGTTTGAGGTCAAGAACGGCCATTGGGATGTGAGCTCATAAACTGGGAGATTTGGTGAGCTTTTGGAGGTCTTCATGTGTGTACCCCCAGATGTTCCCCGTCACTTAGCGTGGACCACCGACCCAACTAAGTCGGCCCCAACGTCGTGTAGTGGAGAGCAGCCTTTACCCTACTCCAGTTATGTAAAATGGACTGCATTTATATAGTGCTTTTATCCAAAGCGCTTTACATTTGCCTCACATTCACCCATTCATACACCGACGGCGGTGTCAACCATGCAAGGTAACAACCAGCTCGTCAGGAGCAGGTGTCTTGTCACCTCGACAATTAGCTAGGCGGAGCCGGGGATCGAACCAGCGACCTTCCGGTTGCCGGACAACCGCTCTACCCCCTGAGCTAATGTCGCCCTTATGTCTGACTACTACTTTCAGCCAACGGAAAAACCTAAATTCAGGCCAATGTGCAAGTCATCATTAGCTTTTGGTAAATTATCCCGGGTGTTATTATCTAAACATATTGTTTTACAAAGAGTATATTCGCAGGCTCCTGGGAGATATGCTGAGAAAGCTGGATCTTGCTGGATCTCTGGCTTCCATCCATCTCAGGTCTCAGGAGCGTTTAGGGGCCACAGCACTCAAGTGTTTAATGGGTTGACAGAGTAAAAGTAAAAGCAATGCATTATGTTGGCTTAAGTAACAACACAATTGAATTAAATATGAGCATTTTATTAAAGTAATGTCGTTCCCAATACGGGTGTCATGAATGCCTCAGTCCTTTTGGCTTTGAATTTGGATTGTGTCAGGCACAGGCACTACGAAAAGTGAATGCCTCATCTCATCGTTGATTTGAATGTATCTCTATTACCTGCAGGCCTACGAGCTACCAAACCACCACACCGTGTCTTAATGTCAGCAAAATACTTTCAGGGCTGACTTCACTGGACTACGCAGGGAAGTTGTTCTGGGCTGTAAACAGGAGTTCTCTCCACATCTCCAAGGCTGTAGATTCCTGGATAATGGGGGTCAGGCAGTGTGACCGATTTGAAATATGTCAAACATTGTACTAATATTAATATCATCTAATACCTAAATACATGAATAATACATTCATTCATATGTATTGAGGAAGCCTGTCATTAATACCAAAGGAGTTAGCTATGTTGGATAGTTGCACTTACCGGTTTGAACACAGAAATACAACAACACTTTGTCCAGTCCACACATCATGGATTGCATCCACACCACAGATAACAACAGCATTGTTTTTTTTCTCCCTTCTTCTTTTGAGTGTTGATATATTTAACAACAGCCAGATATATCAGGAGATCAATTACACCGAAAGTAGGGATAGGGTGTCTGCCGCGAG
Source organism: Bathygadus melanobranchus (assembly GCA_900302375.1). Lineage (NCBI taxonomy): Eukaryota > Metazoa > Chordata > Actinopteri > Gadiformes > Macrouridae > Bathygadus > Bathygadus melanobranchus. Next base: position 18,475 of record OMKP01002682.1, read on the forward strand.
TGCACAGCCACGCACGCGAGCACGCGCACCCACGCACACACATAAAATGAATTAGGCTATAAGGAGGGCGCTTTGAGCTGGACCGGTGCACCTGCATGGAGCCGAATCAATAGAGTGATGGATGTGCCTCTCCGCCTGCTCCGGGTGGAGGGGCCCGCCCACTCTCCGTTCTGCTGCACCAAGGAAATCAAACACCGCAATTAGAACCTCAGCAAACATGTCGTCCAGGCAGCCAGAAGGAGACCAACGAGACACAGAGGGAGGAGATGTCTACGGTGTTTGCGTTTGGGTTTTGTTGTCGACGTGACGGAACGAAGACGATACCGAAGCGTATTTTCCAAGATTCTCGCCGTATGTCGATTAAAAACTAACCGTAGGCGTTAAAAGCATTTGCCTCATAAAACGAGCACACGTTGGAGTAAGATCTGAAACGAGGACTGGAAGTATGGACACATGGGCAACACTGACGGGGTCTCA
>OMKP01002683.1:2011-17045 GCA_900302375.1 Bathygadus melanobranchus
GCTCTATATACTTGCTCTATTGACCTGGCAACCAGGAATGCTTGTAACTTGTTCTATTCTAATTGCAGTCTACCTTCAGCGATATATTGTTGTCTCCCTCTTTCGACAAATGTGTTACTTTTTTGTAAGTCGCTTTGGATAAAAACGTCTGCCAAATGCTGTAAGTGTGTGTGTGTGTGTCACTGATCTTTTCAAATAGAATCACAAGAAAGAGGCTGGCTTCTGGAGAGATTTTGGCTTCGGAATGACTTGTCAATATCGGTCAGATTTCCTCAATATCGGTAAGTTGAGTGTCAACACTTGTGAGATCGTGCAGGTGAACGTCTCGCTCCATTTGTTAAAGGTGTTTATTTCTTCTCATCCCAGGTGGTTTTGACCTGGATGTGAAAGGCTGGGGCGTGGAGGACGTCCACCTGTACAGGAAGTACCTGCGGAGTGACCTGATCGTGACGCGCACGCCCGTGGCGGGGCTGTTCCACCTCTGGCACGAGAAGCAGTGTGCGGACGAGCTGACGCCCGAACAGTACAGCATGTGCATCCAGTCCAAGGCCATGAACGAGGCCTCCCACTCCCACCTGGGCATGCTTGTGTTCCAGGAGGAGATCAAGGCCCACCTGCGCAAGCAGGCCTTCAAGAACCGCAGCAAGCCCGAGGGCTGAGGGGGCCGCCGCTGACCGGCTCTTTGTAATGACAGTATTATTGGTACACAAGCAGCGCCCCCTCACACAGATCTGCTTATGTTTCTGTTGCTAGGCTGCAGACACCGATGAATGTAAGAAATGGTAACGCATTGATTTGTTACATTTATAAGATACTGTTTTAGTCGTTCCAAGGGGCAGCCTCACAAATGACTGCAGTTGGGGCGAACTGATGCAACCTTAGGATTTAGCCTTTGGGGATGGATTTATTATTCATGTTAAAATGTATGGCAAAACGCCTGCATAGTTCATCACAGATGTTGACAAGACTTCTCACACAGTATTCAGTGGAGTGTGAAGTGACTCATTTCTCTCAACTTCTCCTGCCCAGACCAATATTCCACAAGTTACTGTGACTTCGAGGAGTGCGGGCCAAACTATTTCTAGCAGTAACACGATTCTCCGATCATAAGGTATCAAAACGTTAACGTCAGCGTTCCTGTCATTCAAGTTCACCGTCGGGGAAACAATGGCAGTAGTAATTATGACCGCAGGTTAATTCGCTTGGTGCTCACAGTTCAAGTAAAAAAAAAAAAACAAATGATCCCCTTGCAGTTAAAAGAATTGCAAAATCTGGACCAACTCAAAGCCGAAATGTTATTCTGTTCCTGTCATCTTGGACCAACTTTTTTGTATTTATTTGCGCTTTCAGCCATATATGCATGATCCGTTTGATGAAGCTTGTACAAACATTACCAGGGAAGATAAGGGACCGTTCTCATGTTATCGTTGCCTTTGTGGAAAACGGGACACTCGTTCGGTTTTCCTCGCTCGGAGGGCGAAGGTGAGCTGTCGTCACTCTCGCGGCGGGCAAGTTGTTTGGGAATCGAACAGAGCAGCCGTGGTCTATAGAGACCAGTGTACTAATCTGCCAGATGTCTTGATTGTCCAGTGAGATGTCTCACAGCACTATCATTCCTAAGACTCATCGGAGGTTAAATGTTAGGCACGGTTTTGTTTTTTTTTCTTTCATTTGGTTTTATTGTTGCACACACGTGTGCCTTCTAAAGTGATGAAGCGATCACGTTTAGGGTTCAGTTAGGCCATTCATGTTCATAGAGTTGTACATTTTCTCATTTGTTGAGACTGGCTATCACACTGGAGTTGATGTTTGTGGAAGACCCCGTCAGGAGTGGAGGACAGGGGAGAATAGGAGTGTTTAGGAGGGTACAGCTGTCAACATTACAACGACAGGCTTTTATTTCATCTCAACTGGAACGCAGGTTCAGCTGTTATCCCATTCTGTAGGGTTTTTTTTTTTTTTTTTAAATCCTACTTTGCATACATGTCAGCTGTTTTTAAATCTGACCAGCCATCTCTGCTCACTCTGTATATACGTACTTCCTGTTGGTGGTTTTAAAAGAGAAACAAAACTTGTTGAAAGGAAATGGTTTATTTGGCATGTTGGCCATTGAATAAAACTCAACAGGAAGCTCTTCACTGCTGCCTTGTCATTTGTCACTTAGGTTAAAATCTTGGATTTTATAATGTACAGCATAGTTTCAGTAAACATGGCGCCGACTTGACCAGTTCTATAATTTAGTTATTTTTACACTAGTCATCGGAATCCATTAAGTTCATCTACGTTCTTAATTTAAGATAATATGCATCATAAAACATTCGTACTCATTCCTATACAATAAACTAAAAGAAGTTTAAAAAAACAAGGACTGGGGGCAGCAAGATGAGAAGCCCAGAAGGATAAACATGGAATAAAGTTAAAAGACAGCAAAGGGGTTTTAAAATAGACTGCATTAGTGAAGGATCTGCTCGGGGTGAATCCCCATGGTCTTGTAGATCTCTTTGAGGAGGAGCAGAGCTGTGTCTTCAGATTCCCTGCAAAAGAAGAGATGTAGGAAGTTAACATTGACACAACATGGCCGGTGTTACGTTTCCATTTTTCTTGAGAAAACCGATCTCGACAAACGTCCGTAACCATTAGATTGACATTACCGACGCAACGAATAATTGTGGTTTACAGTAATAGAATCATTCCAATCCATGAGATCTTAATACATTTCACAAATGTCAACACAGCACTCTGGGTTGGTTTGTTAGTGTACCAGTAACACAGGTGACTCTGGAGGGCGAAGAGGTACTCGTTGAAGCTCTCGATGGGCTTCTCCTGCAGGACGTAGTCGATGCGGTTTCCTCCGTTCAACATCCCTATCTTCACCTGGGGCTCCTCCTCTCTCTGTGGCTCCACGCTTTCTGCCATCTTTTGTTCTGCAACTAAATAGGACCGTCACCCATTAACAGGGTCCAAAATGAACACCTGCCACCAGCCAACAGCTGATGGTTTTGACATTTGGCATGTAAAATAAATAAAAATATATCAGCGTTACATATTAAGACAATTGCTCGGCCGGTAGATTTCCCCACTCTGGCAGGTATAAAGACAATTCTAAAAGTTCATTTTGGACCCTGCCCGTTAAATGTTGAAGCATATGCCATTTATAGATGTCTCTAGATGTCACCAAATGACACATTCTCTGTACATTTAACAGCAGGAAAACCATGATGCATTTTCAATAACGGTGCTTGCCAACTGTGTTCCACAAAGTTCCACGAGCCACACTTGCTCTTTAATGGCAAGTGCGTTCATGTGCTTGCCTGCGTAATGGACATTCTTTGTGGGGATGAAGCAAGGTCATCAAGTATGTCACACTGGGTGTGACATACTTGATGTCTCTGCATCTCTGCATTCTTGGAGGCTTAGCATGCACTTACACACTACAGGCGATTCATCCGATAGCCCAAATCGTGCCACCAAAGTGTGAATCCAAACGTAATGCATAGCCGAGTGCAAACACCATCCCCACTCACCCTCTTGGACCTGCTGTTTTTCCTCCTCCTCTTTGATGCGACTGGCCACCATGGCCAGCTCAGCCTGGAGCTGGGCCGAGGAGGTGTGAGCGCGGGCAAAGTCGTTGAGTGTCTGCCAGGCGGTCTTCAGCGAACTCATGAACCCCTGCTTCAGGTCCGAGCCCATCCTGGTCAGGCTCTCCTTCAACTCTGGAAGAAGAAAAGAATACACTAATGAACATGCAGGTAAGGGACACCCTTGATTAGTCATCACCATGGCTACCTGCCTAGCACTGTTAGCTTCTTTGGAAGTTAAGCAGGGCTGGCCTGGTCCATTTTTGGACGGGATACCTCTACCAGTTGGTGTTTGATGACTCATCTACCTCTGTATTATCCCCACCTCCCCAGGAGGGAGACAGGGATTCCCAACACGGCCATCTAATCATCCCCGGCCTCTAATCGGATAGTTTCACTCCTCACCACCAGTGCAGTGTGTGGTGCACAGACTGGTTCCCTTGCATCATGCAGATGGGTGCTACACACCGATAGTGAATGTGATATACCTCCCACACACTGATTATGTAAAGCACTTTGAGTGGGACAAGGAGGCGTACCGAGATGCAGCCTCTTCCGGCCTTTGTGATGGGGGATGAGGACCGGCTTGAGGTCCAGCTCTGGCATAATCATGGGCTCAATTCTGTACGCCACTGGGTCCAACTGGAAGAGGAAAACATGCTGATGTCATATTTTGCAATGAAAAAAGTTTGTTATTTCTGTTACAGTTTAGCTACTGTATTAGTTGATATTTATTTCTTGAAAATATTCAATTTAATTTGAATAGAAATTGAATAGAAAGCGTACTCTTATTTTATCCCTCTAATTCATATCCTGTGAATGAATGAAAGATTGCTGGAGCTAAGGATGCAATGCACTGTAACAAAGCTAAACCCGATAACCAGACCATATTGTAATGTAAGTGGGTACCGGGTGGTAGATGTTGAAGAAGCCCTCGCAGGTGGGCAGCTGGTAGGTCTCCTCGATCCTCTCCAGGCCTCGAACAGTCAGGAACATGCCGATCGGAGAGCCCAGGGCGAAGAAGTTGACGGGCTCAAAGTCCAGCGCGTGGTAAATCACAGACACCTGGCGGAAAAGTCAGTCATGCCTGCGTTCCAAACAACGTATTTTGACTCGTGTTGTGTTAAGTCACAAGGGAAAATTCACACACATTAGGGTACAAAAAGTCACCATTCGTCCCATCTGCTGAACGATGAGTGAAATAATAAATAAAGGTGGGTGTTTTGCACTCAGAGTCAGATGGAATTTTTAGAATGTCTTTTTCGTGAGGCGTAAAATTAGAGGTTAGGGCAGGACATCGTTCTTCAAAAAGTGGGAGGGTTTGTCGCGGTGGCTAAGGTAGAGCTTTGCTTGATATTTGAATATGACAAAAACCAAAGCTAGCTGTCCATCAGAGCAATATAATTAGACAAAATACTTCTCAGTTTAATACCGGTGCTGGCGTGTGTCATAATTGGGCGCAAATATATGAAAAATACCTACAAGAATTCAACTATAGGTCACCCAACTTGGACCAAAGAGCTATTTTTGTCTTTATTTTGTGGGCACTGTAAGCTAGATATTATATGTTCAATGTATCGACGATACGATTCATTTCCCGGCAGAAAACAAACTAAATGTCACGTATGTAATATCATACAGTACGAAGCAGCAGCCAAAGGTAAACAATGCCCTGAAATCATTCCCTTCGCTTCCATTGATCACTTCCATCCTGGAAGGAAGACCTCATGGTACATTTAACACCCACTATAAATCACCCTCCGAGGTTTCAGTGGCTGACCTGTCCGGTGCCAACTTCAAAGTAATTGTAGTCCACGTGTACGGAGGAGCTGGTTTTGCCAGGAAGCTTCTGGACGACAGAGTCGGCCTGCGGTGCAGCGCAGGGCGTGGGCGCCGGCTCTCTGCTTACCTCCTGGACCTCCTGGACCTCCTGGGCTTTCTTCTTCTCCTGGGCTGCCTGAGGTGCAACAGGCAGAATATTATAGAAAGATGCTGTGTTAACTATCGCTTCCAAAAAGGGGAGGAGGACGAGGGGTCTGCAGCCTTACCAGCTTATTCACCCGTTCTTTGACGAACTTGGCAATTTTTTTTCTGGGCCCCAGAGGTATCTCCATTTCTTTCAGGTCCTCCACTGTGCACATGAGCTGGAAGATGACATGGAAAAACGGCAGAGTGAGATTGTGTGTTTCATGACTTGCAATTATCAACTTGACTTGAAACCAGGTAGATTGTCATATAATTAGCTCCATTATATATGCATTGCTACGGATGTCATTTTAATCGAGCTTTTCTTTCTTACAAATGATTCGATGTCGATCTTCTCGTCGTCAAAGGTGCTCTTGTAGTCAGACAGGCCCAGGTGATCCAGCACAGCAGCCAGATCCTCCAAGTCCTCACCCTCCTCTTTGGACTTCTCCTCGACGGCCGGCACCGGGGATGGACTGTTTCCCTGGGCAACGGGGGGAGCAGCCTGATTTGGAAGGATAGAAGTTTAGAAAGCATGAATTAGAAAAATCAAGTTCGAACACCCAATTGAGTGACAACGAGGCTAATTAAATCTCTTTTTTTGTATCTTCTGATTAAATTATTTCAATTTGAACTCTTGCCGAGGAGACGTCACCTGTTTAGCGTCCAGCAGCGCTCCGTTAGAGGTCGGCAGGGGCGGTGCAAGGGAACCGTTCTTCTGATTGGACAGCAGGTCAAAGAGAATCAGGGAACCTGTTGAGTGCACATACTGGATGTGAGCTCGCCGCTGTTATTTAGCAGACACTCCAAAGTGACTTGCGGTGAACATTAGATGCATGTCATTCTGGAGTAGGTTGAGGGGTTACGCGTCTTGCTGAGGGACGACTGGGTAGGTAGACTGTGGTCATTGGGGTTTGAACCTAGAACCTTTCGTCTAGAAGTCAAACACCCTACAAGACTTGCCACCGTTTTTCTCTGCGTGGCTGCATTAGTCTTTTAGTGGTTTTATTCATATCCTTGTGATTCACTTTGGATTACCACATCTTATCTCGTTATATATATATATATATTATTTTATTTTTTTGGTTGAAGGCGTGAAATGTGAAATGTGTTAAAAATGGCAACAGTGTCCCTCACCCAAGCTGTGTCCGGCTACCGAGACCTTGCCCCTGTAGTCCGGGTTCCTGGTCATGAACAGCGCATGGAGTCGGTTGATCTCCAGGGCAACCGTGTCCATGATGGTCTGGCAGTATGTGGGGCTGTTGTAGAACAGCACGTCCAACAAGGTCTCATTGGTGAAGTGGCGCAGGCGCCCTGTGCTGGGCAGCGTGATCTTCTTGATTCTCCTGGGCGTGGGGACACAAAATAAATAAATACAATGACAATTTTAAATTAAATTGACAGAAGGGCTTATTGGTGAAAGCAGAGCATCAATATTTCCCCCAGAATAGTGGTTATTTAATGAACGCCAACAATTGCCAAATAATTGTATTTTTTATAATTTCATATTTAAATAATTGTAGATAAATGTAATAAGGTATGCCTGCTATAACTCTCATGCGCTCTGTGAAAAACAAAACACTGAAGACCAACCTCAGTATCTTTAACCCATACGATATTCTAGTGTGTTTATTTTCCTGTAAGGAGTCAATATTGGACAGACAGAAGGACGTCTCGGCCACGCCCACCTGTCCACACCCGTGGCGTCTCCGTGGAGGGCCGTGTGCCACTGGACAGGGAGGAACTCCACGCGGCTGATGGAGTGATCCTCCTGCGCCTTCTTAAAGTGACTCTGCAGCAGCTTCAGCGACACGCTCCGGAAGTCGTCCACTGAAGGGACAAAGACACGGACACGGACACGGACAAAGACACGGACACGGACACGGACACGGTCACGGACACAGACACAGACACACGGCCAGTGATGAGGGTGGACGGTGGGAGTGTGGTGATGACATTAAAAGGGGAACTTTGCCGATTTTCAACCGGCTTTGTATCATTTCAATGTGGGCAGCATACTCCGTCGTTGGGGTAGGATTTTGCACCCTGAGCTGCGCCCCAGAGACCGCAGGCGTTTTTCACACCATATCCCTAACGCGGATAGATAGAGATAACGTTGAACATCGGCGAAGTTATCCTTTAACAAGGGAAAAGGAGAACTAGAGAAGAAGCCATATTGGTGGTACTGACCGCACTCCACCATGCTCCTGAACCTCAGGTCACACACTGGTCCAATGCCGTGCACCATGAACACCAGGTGGTCCACCTTGGGGAGCTCCCCTGCAATTAAGAGTGCAAAGTTAACATAGAGCTTGGACTTGAGACTTAGAAAACTTGAATGTCCTCCGAGAGGCAATTTGTGGTACAGGCACAGAACATATATTTAAAGCTTAAAGCTGCATCCGTCTATCTGTGGGACCATGGAACAGAAATGTATTTCTAGGCAATCGGGGAGCAAATTCAGAGAAGTTAAGAGTCGGGCCTGCATTTCCTTAAACCACTCGAAGACAAAACACTGTCTCACGCGTCTTACTGTTTCCTTTGACTCATCACATTATGCAACAGTTCAGCTAAAGGAGGGACATAACTACCATCAGGCACTTCGTCGTGATCGTCGTCGATGCCTCTCTTCACCACCCTGGGACGGGTCTGACCCTCCTGAGTCGTGCCCCACTCGTCCGGCATGGCCGAGGGCTGAAACTGAACTATAACCTGTTGTTCAGCAAGAACAAACAGACCGCGTCAGACCCTCGTGCGGTGGGCGCTTTGCAACGATCACTGAAATGATCACTGAAATGTGCAATGATCAATGAAAGTATATGACCGTTTCCCCCACAAGGCGTTACCTTTGGGTTGTGCATGACAATCGTCTCCCCGGATGGGAACTCCAGCCTGCGGTGCCACTGGTTGGTAGATACTGCTTTCTTATACTCCGCCTAAGACCACCAGAAATCAATATGAAACAGTAGGACATTGTTAACCTGGTTCTTCATGAAAAGACACCACGTTCTCTTCACTGTTCACTCAAGCTTATGGTGGTGTGGTAGGCACAAAAGGAATAATGTTTTAGAAGCATCAGGAAAATAACAACAATTGCCTGAAATTGTTTTGGACATTTTAGCTGTACTTTTTTTTTTCCACACTGTTTTGCTAACTAGCTTCTTTTCTTTCACTTCCTCTGGTGGCTGTCGCAATTTTGAGGCAATGCAGTCTTAAAGTCTCAAGTTTCAAAGTGTATTCTGTATTCTCAAAGACGAAGAAGAAAACATGACGGTTGATTCACGATTATTCGCCAATATGCGCTTCTACCACAACTAATCACGTCAAGACAATTAGTTTACTCTGTGGGCAGACAGAATCAAAACACCCTCCAAGTCCACCATCGCGCAAGAAAAGAACGAATGAACGAACGACTGGACCGACCTCCAGCTTGTCGCTGAACTCCTCCGAGTAGGGGACGAAGCGGCTGTCGTTGTCCCCCTTGTAGAACCAGGTGCAGCGTCGCACCTCCGTCACCTCCTCCTCCCAGTAGACGGCCGTGCGGAGGCGGTCGTACAGCTGCACGTCGAATCGCCCTCCGTCCGTGCGCACAATCACATTCTCTGGGTCCGGTTGCACTGTGACCAACAATGACGTCCATTAACGTGACTTCACTCATGTCATTAGCCCCGGCTACTCTACAGATATGTGAAACCTCCTCTGACGAAGTCTTACCTCCACAACAACAATTAAACGGTCAATTTGGTATGCATGGTTAACATTCAATTTGTCTAATGCAGGGGTGTCAAATGAAATTATGCAGGGGCCATATCCAAAAATTATAACAGCTTTGAGGGCCATATATATAGGCTATATAAAAAAATGTTTGAAACTAAATTTGCATGACAAGCAACTAATTACTAGTTCCTGCTTAAGTTTACGACTGAAACAGAAAAACCAGAAGTCCAACTGAACGCGTCACAGCAGGTTGGTCGGCCTAATACAAAGTAAATGCTGCTGCTGAAACAGGAACATTTTTGCAGTGCCAGGTAGAATTTTCCCCCTGGGCCTTGTGTTTGACACATGTGGTCTAATGTTTTAGATACTGGCAGCCACCAATATATTCATTTATGTATTGATCCACTTGGAAAGCTAACAGAGATCGACCGAGCATCCACTAACATGTCTGATCTTACCGGAGTTGTACGTCTCCTCAAGCTGGATGGAATCGATGATGCTGAAGGGAAGCCAGACACTCTTGGACTCCACTTGTTTGCAGAAGAACCAGTGAGGCTGCACGGCCTCGTAGACGTTGTACTGCATCATGGCATTGGCTGGGACCACCGCTCCAGCTGTGGTGGGAGGGGGCGTGGGTGTCTGCATCTGTGTGGGAAAGGGCTGCAGACAGAGAAAATAGTATGAGGTAAAAACTTTTTGAGTTGGGTTGACATCACTGCAGCGTCCGTGCTCGCCTCTTGTCAATCACGTCAAAAGTACACTGAAAAACTTAATGCTGCCCCCTATTTTGTGGAGGACTAATTTGACAGTTGGCCAAATCTTACACATTGCACCTTTAACTACTGCAGCAGTAGAATGAGTTGATTAGAATTCAGAAAATAAAATGATTGTCTGTTATTACAACAGACAATAAAACAATAAATGAACAGTGAATAAAGCAGGAGCCAGGGGAAAAATAAACGGTCTAAGGAAGCTGGCCACATGCCCAGTATAAATGTACAAAAAAACCTCCTCCACCCATATACTGAGTTGGCTCATTGTTCACTCATTATGTTTATCTTAGGAGAGGCTGCCTCCAAGCATTGTGTCTACCTTTGTGACTGCAGGTGGTGGCGTGTGGAATGCTTGCGGTGGTGGGGAGCCCAGAGGGTAGGGATTGTGTTGCTGGTACTGCGGCTGCATGGCCGGTGGCAGCGGCTGGACCTCGGGTGACGGCATATAAGGATTGACTCTGCTGCTCAGGGGTGTGTGGCGATACGGGTTGTGACCCACCGGGGTGCTCTGGAAAGGGGGCGGGACCACTGTACTGAGGGGCGGAGTGTGTCTTCCCATGGGGCTCTGGTAAACGCCAGTGGTGGCGAAGCCCGGGGTGGGGTTGGTTTGAGGGCCAGGCGGTGGCGGTGGGGTCGGGGTCATGGTGCAGGGGAGAGAGGTCGGACCCGTTGGCGCCGGAGGAGGAGCGGAGGAGAACGCCGGGGGCGGGCATTGCTGGTGGTGGCCTATGGAGGCAAAGGGGTCGCTGTTGGTTGAAGCATTGGAGAAGTAGTTGAAAGTCGAGGGGGCCGGCGGAGCTGTGGCAGAGGTCTGCCCGAGAAAACTGTCTTCTTCTCCCACATCTGTTGAATCATCTGTGAAATATTATGAAGAAAGAGAAATTAAGCACACGTGTAACGTATCATCACAATGACGATGTGAGGTCTCAATAATATTAACACGCTAACTACTACCTGGTAAAGCTGGGAGAAATTGACTAAATCAAGCACCATAATCACAATATTTATTCAGAAATGTGGATACGAAAGTAACGTTGGAATTAATTGCTGATTTTACTAAGATGGAAGAGACCAAATGTAGGATTCCTTAACGGGCAAATCTTTTTACACGACAGGACCAACAACCAGATCCCTAGACAACATTTACTGCATTACAGGCCCTATTGCGTGATGTATATACAACTACCAGCTGTACATCACTTGCAAGTAAAACCCATAGCCTCTTCCTCTAACAACACTCCATCAATCTGGATACTGTAGGATTTGGCAAATTACACAATGACATTCACATAATTAAACAGAGAATGCAATACATAGTGGCCGATGTGTACATATGTATGTATATGTACTGGATTGACGGAAACGTTTGTTTTTCTAGGGTAAAGCGGATGGCTAACTAGTTAGCCAAACATCCTGCTAGTTAGTAGTACCCATGTTAAACCCTGGGATTTTAACACAGTTGTCCAATAACATGTCATCTTACCGCCTGATAACACCGCCGGACCAGTTGCCTGACTGACTGGGATAAATGGCAAATTGAAGTTAAACTCCGGTGCCGCACTAAACAGTAAATTTGCACTAGAGTTAGGCACATTATTATTTTTCCTATCAGCCATTTTCCCCTAAATTACACGTAGCCAATGCAAGCAGGCATTAACCGACCACCCGGATCTCGAACGGTTCCTGTACACACTTTATCTGATCTCTATAACAGGTGCAGCTATGAGAACCATAGTTAGTCAGCGTTGACTCTGACTTGTAGATCGGTGGAGTTCACGTGGGGTGGAGGCGCTTTATTAGTAGTTCTTAGTAGCACGTCGTTTAAGTACTGCCCCCTGTAGGCCTGGGAGGTGTATATATTATGCGCAACTACAGCATCATTTTAAATTAAAATACATTATTTCGACCGGAACATATCACTTTAAAAGAGCAAACCCTTAAGTTCACCCCAGCCGTCTTTGAATATACATATTTGGTTGGTTAGTAGTAGTGGTTAGAGTAAAAACTTTCTACTCGGTTTTGTCAGGCTAACCGGGTAACAAAAACAAGCGAACTGTTTTCTTTGACCAGTGACGCAATTTTCCCGCCCTGAGAGCAGCACTTCTGGTGTCTGGTCAGCGTGTGCGGGGTTGTTGAAAGTAGACACAATATTTTCAAGTATTCTAACTATTTTAGACTGTTGTCATTTTTGTTGTCACTTCGAAGGGATCCATTGGCGAATCATGCCTTCTACAAGTGATTGGATTAACAACCCTCTGGGTATTGTTGAGGAGATGTTTGGTAAGAAGTGGAGAAACTCTCGCATGACAGCCACAGCACAGCGCTAACACTAACCCAGCGCATTTGCTTAATACCTTTCACTTTCTAAAGCCTCAAATACATACAGATAGATTACAGTTTAAGAAAAAGTCTCGGCTGTGAGTCAACTTTACACGTGATGCATAACGCATGGCTTTTGTATTCCGTTAGGTGCTCCCCAGAACGGTTCTGATTCTGGATGGGAAGTGAAAGTAACTGAGTATTTCAAGAATCAGCTGAAGAAGGAGTCCCCTACATGGGTACAACTTCAAATATAATTGTCACTACTAATCAAATGAACGTAACACTGCCGAATACAAATCACTGTTTATTTGTTTTGTTTTTGGGGGGTTTTATTATCTCAATGTAGGTCCCATCCTTGAATGATGTCCCACTGCATTACCTGAAGCCAAACAGTCTGGTGAAATTCCGGTGTTTAATCCAAGACATGTTCGATCCGGAGTTCTACATGGGGGCATATGAGACGGTTGATCCTTCCACCAAGGCCAAAGTAAGTGCTTCCTATATCCCAGTATTTTATTTGCAAATGCACGTTACGTACATGCTCAATGAATACACAGCTCTGCCTCTGCTCAACCTCATTGCTCGTTTGCAGTTTATTTCTGCTCTGAACTTCCCAGGTCTTGAGATGTGGAAAGTACAAAGATGTCACTGAATGTGGGGTGAGTCCGACCCCCACAATCTCCACATCAACCCATTAAATACTATTTAAACCATTTAAATATTCATTAAATGGTTACATTTATATACTCGGCTTTGAGACACTCTTGTTTCTCTTCTCCCAGGTGGATCTGGATTCCGCCAATATGGTGACTGCTGAGAGACAGACATTCTACTGTGTTCCTATCCCTGGAGAAAACCCCTGGGTGAAGGAGATATCCTCTTGTTATACAACCAAATGGAAGGAGATTTAGATAATATATATTTAAAAATCTAACATTATTTACACTGCTTTCTGGTGTTTGGAGGTGCGAAGTGCTGGTGGGGAGAAACGTTTCAATTTAGACCCTGATTATGGAAAAGCACTTTAGTCCTCAACGATGATACATTTTCACAAATATTGTGTTAAAATGTCCTGTTGTCCTGTTTTGTCTCCTGGTGTTGGTGGCGTTGTTGGACCCTTAACTCTGACCCACAGCTACGCTAGTGCTTGTCAAGGGAGAGTAGTGCCCTCCACCTCGTACGTCCCCAGCAGACATAAGCGCAGCTACGAAGAAGATGACGATGACGACGACATGGAGACACAGCCTCAGAGGCAGCGTGACGCACACACCGGTAAGAACCAGGGAGATGCTTTCGCTTTAGGTAAAAAAAAAAAGAACTGAAATAGGGGACTTGGGAGACCCGAACTGACACGCTAACTGCTCTTTGTCACCTGGGTCTAAATGGATAAAGCACATATTTTGTCTTGGAATTTGTTATGTGTCACCGACAAGGAGCCTGTTTGGTGGTGCATCAAATCACAGTTTCCTTGTGTTGCCATGTAAAGATTATTCTGGTAGATGTCGTTTTTAAATTTTTTTAACACAAACTACTCATCCCATTCCTCCGCAGGGCCCCCAACTGCCACCGAGCCGCAGGACAATGGTGACTGTAAACGCCAGGAGACGGAAGCGCCTTCTGGGCAGAAAGCATCTAACTCCCCCCTGGACCTCAACTTTCCCCTGCCAGGGGAGAAGGGCCCAGCCTGCCTGGTCAAGGTACACCTCCTAAATGTTTACAGCTGTCTTTTTAATCCTAAACTAGCAAGGCTGTATAGGTGTGCTGTTAATATATTTATAGACGTTGGTATTGCGTGTGAGTAAATGAGTCATTTGTGAATGTTAAGGTTAATCGATGTCCCTCAGTATCCACAATCAGATTGCAATGGACTTTTAGTGTTTGTCTGTAATGGTGTAACTGCTTCCAGGTGTACGAGAACTGGGACAGCTTCAAGCTCAACGACACACTAGAGGTGTATGGAATCCTCTCGGTGAACCCGGCCCTCAGCGCACTGGCAGACGAAAAGTGAGAAGCGTTTATTTAATTTATTTTTTACTCTTCTTTTAATATAATTGTATTAGTGTCTGAATCCATACATCCAATGCATTTGAACGTAAACCACATTAGATGTACTGCTCACAGCGATGATCAGTAATACATTTTCTTTCTGTGTGTATGTAAAAGTGCATAATGTGGTTGTATATATATATATTCTCAATCGGCCAAATTCTTAGTGATAATTATTATGTATCGGCCATTAACCATCTGTGGTAATAATTATTTGCTCTCTCTCTCCATCCACACACAGAGACACATGTTCCTCGCTGACCCTGGACCCCACAGAGTCCATGGAGACTGCAGAGGAGCTGAGGGTCCACAGCCCCCCTGCCTCCCTGGTCCCTCGCCTCCACCTGCTCCACGCCCAGCGGCTGACCCACTGCAACCCTCTGCTGCCCCCTGCTGCCCTGGAAGACAGCACTGCATGTAATACGCCATAAGACACGTTCAGGCCTGTGCAGATTTTACCACCATACCACTGTCCATCATCCACTGGGATGGACTTTCTAACCGCTATCCTCCACAGCACTGGCATCGACCCTGAGCGAGATGGCGTCCGTCAGGGCTGAGCTGCTGGCCTACTTTACTCACCTTCTCCTGGGGGACGTGCTGGCGGCAGAGTACCTCCTTCTGCATCTCGTC
>OMKP01002699.1:5552-27011 GCA_900302375.1 Bathygadus melanobranchus
CCCCTTCATAAACAATCGAAAGTTAACTTCTGGAATGATAACCAGTTTTTCCTTCACCACTTGTTTGTCTTATTGCCAACATCACACTATATTCCATATATGGCCAAAGTCCTGGTGAAAACAGCAACAGGTGACCTCTGACTTTTTTCAATGTGCAATTCCTTGCTGAGCTGTAACAGTTGGATCATCTTATGACTTGGTTCTAGTGACTCTGGAAATAATTATTATTTTGTTAAAAGAAAAAGAGGGAAAGGACTAGAGTAACTTAACTCATAATGGTTTGAATCTGGATTTCGGTTCTCATTGTCATAGAGGCAATAGGCCTACTACATTGTCTACGTTATACAGCAGCACACAAACGGCACTACTCCTTAACAAAGTATTACAGGGAAACAAGCTTCGAAACAGTGCTAAGAAGAAGCCATCATGTTGCGCCTGTCCCGTTCATATGGCCAGACAGATTAAGAAACGCTGTTACACCACATTGGTTAAACCTTTTGAAAATGACAAACGACGTAATGATGAAGACAATTTCATGTGAAAGGACGCATGTGCGTACAAGAAAGTTAACTTAGGAACGCTGTCACACAAACGAGTCAACTGCAAAAGGTGACCAGCTATAGTGTCTTCCTCTTACACTCTCTTCCTTCCTTCCACTCGTCTCCCTCGCCTGAAGCCGGGATGGGTTTCCTGTGCTGTTTCCCAGGGATGGCGCATCTGGCACAAGCTAACAGACTAGCGTTTAGAGTAGGTCAAGTAGATGAGGGGGGTGCAGGATAGGGGAGTAACTACAGACTAGGACTTATAGCCTATCATCACAAAGCCAAAATAGCCCTACTCTCCCACTCTGGAACACAGAGCCTCAAATGAAAAGGTTTGGGGGTTATTTTTTTGCACGGGGAGATTTGTTTGTTACATATGACAACATATGACTACCAATCAGCACAAATACTGTCTTCCTTAATAGATGTTGGCAGTTCTAAATAGATTTAATGCATGTTAACTTCCATAATAGTAAGTATAACAAGGCTAATACATACTTGTGTCTGGTCGCAGGACCATGATGGTTTTGAACAAGAAAGAAGTTGTTGATTCCACCATAGGGACTAAAGACGATCCGTATTGCCCTTATCAATTAAGAGACGAGAGAGAGATGACAATGACATCATGCCACGTCGTTTGAAACTGACATTCAATCGCAGATCTATGATGTTATTCTCTGGGTTTCGGGTGGGACCGTGTTAATTATAAATAATCAAAATCGAGTTCATGCCTTGAAGGGAAGACAATCGATGGCCATCGTCATTGTCGCCAATGATTAGAAATCCCCAAAGATTCTAGCGGGGAAAACGACTGTCCTCCTCCTCTTGAGTACAATCGTAAGACCATCACTACCAGAAAGGTGTGTCATATCAACTAAAACTAAAAAAAAAGTTATGAATAACTTACCAGTGAGACAATGTTCGGCCGCAGACCTTACTTTCTGCCTGAGAACCTCAAACAGGAAAATACGCCACCTTTCACAAACACAAAAGCGACGGTAGCGCACCAGGGAAAACCGGTTTGTTTCCAAATTAACGCACACTTCTTTGTAAACTCTGGGGCTGCGTCAAACAAGAAATCGACATGGTTTCAAAAAATCTAATACTGAACTCGCATTGACTCAAAAAAACCACAACTACACACTCAGTCAGTCACTCCTCGTTACATGGCCATGAGATCTTGTTTAAAGTCAACTGTTGCGCGCAACCTACCCAACTATAACGTTGTTGTCAACACATAGAGGCTTCCCGTCCTGGACACGTCGTGACTACCATGGTGGACGTTGACGCACCGTCCCTCTCTCTTCCATTGAGGTAGATGCTATGGGAGGCTGCCTCACAAGCTTTTCTTCTCTCCCCTTCTTATTGCGCTCGCCGGAGGAGGCGCCCCCTTATAGGCCAGTGTGTCTCCTCTGTAGTTTCATCACACACACACATACATACTAACCCAACTCAGAGTCACAGTTACTGACACACACACACATACATACTAACCCAACTCAAGAGTCAGTTACTGAAACACACACACGTTAAGTTCATCAGGCATATGTTCAATTGCGATTTAAATCATTTTGTATTCTTACCTTGAGTAGCCAAGTAGCCACTTCCAAAGTTGGATCAAATTGTACTTAGGATACTGGGTGTTTCTATGGCAATTCTGTTATTTACAGTAATAAGCAAACATTCTAGTTACAATGTCTGTATTTATAATATGTGATGCATCGCAAGTGTCCCCCCGACCAATCGTTGCTACAAATATATCTAAAGTTAACACAGTTCATATTTCTACAGAACGCCGATGGAATAGACAATGAAACAGACCTACTCAAGCTTTCATTTACAACAAGACTCAAAGTGATATCTGCCATTAAATTAAGTGCAATTTAAAATCCATCCCAAAACTCCTGCCTAAATCTAAGTTCTCATGTAGTCCCCGACTCCCGAGGTTGTTAAATCAACAATAACACAAAAAGACACGTCAAATGATTGTCGTCATTCACGAATGCTGTGACATTGTCAACGGACGTCGGCATGAATCATGAACAACCGACAAGCTCTGGGTTGTTGGCGACCTGGTCTTTATACTTCGTCTGAAGGAAGTCATCCGCACCCATCCACAGACCCGCCCCTCACTCTCTGGGATAGGGGGGTTGACCAAACGCTGTAACAGGAAGTCACTAACATGGTCCAGATGTGAGGATATCAGACCACCCCCACCACAGCAGGAACAAGTCGGTCTGGAGGCATTGATTGAAAACATGAAAGGAGCAAAGAGCTTAGATGCATTAGTTCACGTACAATGTTAAAAATGCATTAGTTCACGTACAATGTTAAAGCCTATGCAGATTGATTAAACTGCACAACAATACAAACAACACAAACAAAGCAACAAATCAGGACAAGACATAACTTATCTAAACACTACCAATTTATTAATCAATACATATTTGTTTTGGTCTGAAATTAAAATGGAAAAACAAACATCATTCCCTATACAGATATAACACTCAAACAAGGACATATACTGTGTTAACTGTAAGAATATACAGAGACCATGCACACTTCTTAACCTCTCAACAATACTGGCAGGCCAAGTATAAAAATAATGCTAAATACCATGACTCACGCAACATCTTAAATCCTCTAACTTAACAATAGAGATGACGTGAAATTAAAACAGCTATGTACAACTTAAATTGTACACGTGATCACACAAAAAGTGTGATCACACGACAAAGCTAACATTTGAGTTTATCTTAATTGGGCTTCATGTCGGTACATCCTCCTCTTCACAAGAGACCATTGCCCAGCGTTGAAACCATTCCATTCCTCGTCTAATTCACCACCACCACTAATCATCATCATCATCATCATCATCATCATCATCGATGAGGGCTGCCTGTCTGCGTCTCTTGGCGGGAGCAGAGACGGTCTCTCTGTCTGAATCTCCATCGTTGTTGTCCATCATGGTGGGGCCGGTCACCTCTGTAGAGACATCAGGGCCATTACATCTAACTGCAGCATTCATCACAGATGAATAAAAACAATCCTTGAATAGTAACATAGTAAATATATAAATCTATTTGGTAGACATATTTATGTGTCCGAGGAGTCATCATTTTTTAAAAATAATAATTAGTGTATACACTTTGCATTGTGTGGTCCCAGTGGGAATCGTGCATGCTAACCCTGGCAGTGTTAACGCCATGCTCTACGAATTGAGCTAGACAAGGCCTAGTAGCCACTAGAGATCACAACAGCAGGTGCACAATACCCATGTCCTCGTCTTCATCGTCGTCCAACACTCTGCTTCTTTTAACCGAGGTCTTCTTCTCCTGTGGGGACCTGCCGTCGCACAAAGAAGATACGAGCCGTTGTTTGGAGCTGAGGCTGGTATTAGACGCTACTAGCTTCACGAGTGAACAAGCAGACAGCGGTATCGCTCACCTTCCAAGCGGGCTCTCTGTGGGCGCGGTCCCTATCAGGGCGTCTTCAACTGGGGTGGAATCTATGAAAAACATGTTATTTATTAAAAGTGCTGTCCCGGCCTCACTGAAGTAACACAGGTTACTGTTCATATTAAACCTACAATAGTTTCGGCCATGTGACCTGAAAGGCAGCTGGACACATGAACACATTTTTGTTGTTTTTGGGGTGCGAACACCATGTTCAAATTTAGAACATAATGAGGTGTGTTAGGAGTGGACAAATAATAGTTAGTTTGTTCTGTTCTGAAAGTAAAAGCTATCAGATGCTTGATAATGGACAGTGATCTTGACGTCTAGCTTACATTTTACATTTACATTTAGGGCATTTGGCAGACGCTTTTATCCAAAGCAACTTACAAAAAGTAACACATTTGTCCGTTGTGTTATTTTAAAATGAGAAAGTAACAAGCAAAAGCCACACCATTGAGCACTAAGTTTGCACGTCACAGGTCTCATTTGCTAAAATCACTTTGTAAACAACACAGCCCGGAGAGACAGTCACACAACTAATGAAAACATTGTCACATGATTATCATAGGGCAACTATTAAGATGGCTGGCGCCACATTTCCCAGCGTACCGTTGGCGTCGCCGGAGCGAGGTTTCCTCTTGCGTGCCAGCAGCAGCGCCCGCAGTGCCTCTGATCTCTGCTCAAGTGAGGACACATTCTCCTCATGCTCTTGGTTGGGGCTCCCAGGTCCCTGCGGCTCCTCTCCCCCTGCGGGGAGCACTTCTCTTGGGGTGAGGGCCGCAGCTGCACCCCTTAGCTGGGACGAGCTCAATGTTTCTGGGATCCTCCAAAAGGACTCCTGATTGACAAAGGTTGAGAGTGTTTTATAACTCTATGAATGCAAAAATATCTCCTATAGTTTAAGTGATTTGTCGTGAACTTTGCAAAATGCTACCTGCTCATTTGCTGGTGATCGCAATCCCAGCTTGCGGAGAAGCTTCTGAAAGCTCCTCGTCTCCATGGCGTCTTCGTTCTCCTCCGTGAGGGGGACCAGTGGTACAGGCTGAGACAATCCTGGTAGGTCAAAACTGTTGGTCAGACATCCAAACTAAAATGTACCTGTGATTTCATCGTGGCATCACGGTAATACCCATTACCATTCAACAGTATAAACCAACAATTTTGATTTTCAACAACAAGAATATTGAAGTAAAATGTTGCATGTGGATGAACAAAGATAAATATGTCCTTTATTTTGGCTACACATACCATCTTCCTCACGGTCGTCTGCAGTTCTGTTAAGGCAATTTTGTAGCCACAACAAGGGTCCTGACAAACCTGAAAAACCCAACGACAAAACCAGCATTGAAATATTGCTGAGTCAAAGCAGATGTTTATTTTGAAGTCTGAGAGGGACATTCTTGAACTGATATGAAGATGGGTGAAATGATGTCACAGCTCTTAAACTGGAGATAAACTGGAGATGCGACAGAAAAAAGGTATGCATTACTCAAAAGAGGAAGTATATACATTTCCAGTGGACCTACACCAACATTTGAAAGCAAAAATAAGACATATCTGATACAAGAACAATATGTAGAAGTAGATATAAAAAAACAGTTAACAGTTAGTTAAAACAGAATTAAAACAAAAGCTCTCACCTTCTTGTTGGAGAGCACGCAACATGGTGCCCACATTTGGCATCTTCCCTATGGGAAGGCCTTTCCTCCTCGGCCCTCCATTTGTGGAGGCCTCCACCTTCCTCTGCTCCTCAATCTCCTCTTCATCGCTCTCAGAAAAATCTTCCTCTTGATCTTCATCACCAACCTGACCTGTGAGGTCAGCTAGGAACTCTTCTTCAGTCTGCCACAGAGCAACAAGAATCTATTCAAACTCACTCATACACACAGCTGTGGATGCATTCCCAACGCTTCCATATCTAAAAGTGTGACAGTCTTTCAACTAAAATAAATGCTTCTAAAAAGTCCTCACCATGCCTTTACCGGAGCTTTTACCGGAGCCTTTAGCGGAGCTTTTCCGAGGCACACCGCTGCTGCTTCTTTTCTTGTAGAGCTGCCGTCTCTCGGACACCAGGCCCATGCTGATCAGCTTGTCCACCACGCGGGCCCGTGAGCGTTTGGCTGTGCTCTTCTTCAGGATGTTCCCCAGCACATCTACACAAACACACAACCAGGAGAGAGAACCAGAGTCACATCCTCCACAGCACAGGACGCTTTTCATGGTGGCCACAGAATGATGTTACCTGAATACCGATGGACCTCTGTCAAATCAAATAAATATCGCTCGACCTTGTCTTGGGGATAAGCGCCCTCACCGTCAGAGTCTCTGAACTCTTCATAAAGCATTTGCAGCTCCTCCTCTTGCTGCTCGGTCCACAGAACGATCCCGGTGCCAATCCTACGTGAAGTATTCAAACTTATCATGAGCCAAAAACAAATGGTTGAATTCAGGTATCGCATGCAGTGCAGTGCATAGAATAGAATAGCAACACATGCACAAAAAAGGACTGAAGTACAATGCATTTCAATGCACACCTGGACTTTAAACGGATCAGTCACCCCAGCGAGACTTACTTTGGTTTCTTCAGCTGCTTGGCACTGTCCACCAGGCCCATGTGCACCAACTGGACCACCACCTGGCGCCGCGTTCGTGTCTCGCTGCTGAGCAACGGCAGCAGAGTCTCCACTATGTCTGGCACTAAAGCAAGAGGCAATGGCCAGGAGATCAGCGAGAACAGGGCAATGCATGGAAGCACCTTCTTTAAATGGGATAGAAAAGAGAAAGGCACCTTCTGAATCACAATGCTGCATGTACAGCGCACGCAACTCCTCTTCCTCCTCCTCGGTCCACGCCACTTTCTTATTGGAGTGGTCTCTGTGAATGGTAGACCAATGGGAGGGGCCGGGTCAAAAATACGGAGGGCATGCTCAGAGGATAACACACATGCTCTACGACTAGATCAAATGGAGGGCAGTGGCACAAGGCATCTTAAGTCAGACATACGTGTCGGGCTGGGCAATTAACCGAAGAAATGTATCGAAACAGACATTTGGAACCTCTCACTGAATTAATCTTGCTCATATCGGTTAATTTGAACCGTTCAAAATATTCAATAAATAGCCATAAATAGTTAATCGCTGTGTGTTTCCTTAGATTATTTTAAAATCACAAAGATGAGATATGCACTCCTCCATTAGTAAAAATACCCCAGCTTTAATAGTTCAGCATATTCACAGAACAGACCTTGTCAGGGAACTATGAGGCAGTGTAAAACAAATAAATCATTGTTCATGAATCCTAAGCGAGGTAAAACTTTGAAATAATAAGTCGTCAAGTGTCCTCTTTCTTTTGCCTTAACGCACGCTTTGTTCCTCAACCAGACTCACAACTCACAGCAATAACAAAAAGAAAAGAACCCCATCATGACATCATCATCAGACGATGACATCATACTCACCCAGCCTTGCCGTAGCCTTCGGTCATCTCACGCACAGCCCCCACGTTCTTCCAGAACAGCAGCTCGATGTACGCCTTGTCGTTCTGCGCCGCCATCACTAAGAAGCGCTTCACCACAAACTTGGCAAAGGTGCCAAGCTCCTGAGGAAGACAAACACACGGCAGGGTAACATCCCCAGCAGCTCTAACTCAATAACTACCATCATATCACAAAGTACCAGATACTTTATTGAGGCCAAAGGAAGGTTTTAAAGTAGCATACGGATTCACATGACAGAAAAGAGATGGAACGTAGGATAAATAGATCAATAATAAGTTAAACGACGGGTAGAGACGAGTAGTAACCGCAGAAAGACTTTTTAAAAACTAGCGTCACTGAAGAGGCTAGCAAAGAGCCTTTCATCGACCATAAACAAGACACAAATGAGAAGGTTTGGACGCACCTTATAGGCTGCGGCCGCTGGGTCGTTGAGGATCCTGTTGAAGATGTTGAAGACGGACAGCTGGTACAGCAGGGCGTCCATCTTGAGGTCGACGGCCAGGCGGTGCAGCATGCGGGCGATGCAGTGGTTGGCGTGCGGTGTGTTCTGAGAGTACGTTCTGAGCAGGAACAGGTAGGGCCGTACGACGGCAGGGTTGGCGAACCTACCAGTGTTGGGTTCGTGGACGAAACAGCGATGAAATGATGTAGGATCACAGATGGAGGTGACTTGTGATTTTTGACATGTGAAATCGAAGATTGTTGTAAATTTGATTTAAGAAAACATTTTATTGATAACTTGATAACTTCCACTTTATTGAAACGTATTTTATCGACAGCATTGTGGTGGTTTCCTCAAGACACTTCCTTACCGCTTGATGAAGTCTAGGAAGTTAAAGTCCGTCTCAGACACCTGGACAGACTCCAGCTCCTCTTCCTCATACTCTATCCCGTCCTCGTCTTCGTCAGCCGCAGGCTCAGAGGGCGCGGACCCTGGGGGTACAGAGACGATATAGAAAAACAGACCATTATTAAAATGAATACACCAGTGTCATTTTGACTCCTTAGCGATAGATTTTCCCTAGTTTCTAAGGTGTACAGAGTGGAATAGAGCAGATCATTAAGGCACTGAGGACTCACTGGGCAGGGTGGCATGAAGGATCTGTTTGAGCAGCTCCAGCTCCTCCTCTGGCTCCACATCAGCTGAACCAAACACATCCCCCTCTGGCCACACCTCCCTGGGGACACAGAGGAGCAACGAGTGCTCCATTTAAAAACACAGGCAGACGGGGACCACCATGACGGGTGTGTGAGAGCAGATGGATGATGGGTTAGTTCACTGACCTTGCAGCCCTCAGCAGTCCCAGGGCCTCGGGTCCCAGTGTGCCCAGCAGTGAGTCCTGCACGCGCACCATGGCCTCGCTCCGTTGCTCCTCAAGGGGGATCTCGGAGGCAGCATCGAACGGTACCAGACTCTCCGTCAGACTTCCCGACAACTGCAGGCCGGCAGGAAATAACATTAAAGTCAAACCTAAAAGGGTTTTATATCCTAAAGTCAGTAGTAATAGTCGTAAACAACATTGTAACCAAATGTAATACTGTCCACAGACACCAGACAGAGTTATTTAACATGTAAAACAAATAATAGATTGTTCAACGCCATCTTTTGAGGCCTTTCGAGGAAAACTGAATCGTTCTGAGAATGTAGTTGCCAGTAAACACAGAAAGTAAGGTAACAATGCGCCCCCTCGTGTCAACATTGTGGAATTACCTGAAAGGCAGAAGCTCTCAGCTCCTCAGACACAATTTTCCAGGTTTCCTCCAAGACCTCTGGGTTAGTCTCTGGGGTGGACGACTTCTTTTGAGAGCGGTTCTTCTTCTTCTTCTTCACTTTCTTCTTCTGCGGTAGATGAAACAATAGAGAAACACATGAAATCTAAAGTCAATCTACTCCAGCAAATAGAAATAACAAAAACCTGACTTGATTGAACATCAGTTTGGGTCACTGAGCGATTTTTCAGTGAGGGGGGAAAAAAAAGCATCTTTTAAAAAAAATACAAATGTTTTACATCTGGTCGTGGGCGGTTACCTGAACGACCAAGCTGTTGCGACCCTTGCAGAAGCGCTCCAGCATGCGCAGGAACAGATGTGTGGACTCCACCAGGTCTTTGAGGAAGGACTGGGGCTGCTTGGTCTCATCAAACTTCCTCAGCAGCATCAGGAACAACTCTCTGTATTCCATCAGGTAAAATATGTTACCTGGAGGGGGAGGGAGAGGACACAGTTGGCTCTCGTAATCTCCAATAATAAAAAGCAAGACATTTGAAATTAAATCAACTGAATAATTGTTGGCTCACTCAAGTACGTTTTAAAAAAAAAGAAATCTTACTTTTGATAACGTTGGAACTCTGCCGGATGGTGTCGTCACGGGAGTGGTCCATCTCGTTCACCGTCAACAGCAGCTCCTGGTAAGCTTTTAATGCCAGGTGCATCCTAGCAGGGCAAAATGAGAAAATAGTCTGATACTTCAGATCAAACAGCATTTTCACTTTCTTATTAACGTTGGGAATTGGGCGTGCGTTAGTCTAGAATGGTTCTGGTTTCAAACCCAAAACCCAATGTTTGCAGTTGACCTGTAGGTGTCTTGTTGGGCGCAAGATGCCCAGCACCTATCTGCACAGTAACGACATGTAACAGAAGATATTCACTGCAAGTGACTTGTGAAAATGTCTTTTTTCAGCTCACCGTCTGGACCAGGACGTGGCCTCCTTGCGGTCGGTGAGCATCATCTCGTAGTAGTTGGTGATGTTGCGCTCGATGAAATGGAACGCACGGATGGACATGGTCTCGGACACCAGGTCGGCACGGAATCCGTTGCCGCGGTTGAACGCCATGAAGAAGCTCAGCGCCCAGAGGTAGTAGGTCTCGTCGTGCTGCTGGGCCTGCTCTCGAATCAGACCCTCCTGTGAGCAGACAATGGCTCCACCCGGAGGCGGAGATGATGGACAATGAGATGGCGATGCTCAGAAGATAACACACGTGCTCTAATACTAGATGCTAAATAATAATACTTTGATGTGTGATTTCACAACAAGCCAGGCGTATGTGAACACAACACAGTGGATAGGACATATCTATTCAGGCTGCTCAAACCTGTCAATAAAATGGTTTGGTTCACAGCATTAAACTGAATTGAGTCTACCGCACTGAAAAGGGGGAGTTGCAGCTGGGGCCGTGATGCTAAAGGCTCACCTTGACCAGGTACATGAGGTGGTTGTAGCAGTTTTCCAGGAAGTCCACGCAGAACTCCCGCAGGAAGAGCCTCACGTTGAGGGCAGAGCGTCTCTTGTCGTCGCAGTCCCGCGCATGGCGGTTCCTCTTGGGGACTCGCCTCACGGCCTTCCCAGAGTCATGGGTGTAGTTCTTGAACTGGAGAGAGAACAGACATTGGTCCGTTTGTTTTGCAAATATCTTTTATAGATATTGTGAACGAGCTAAAAAAGAAAGGAGCCGTATTAGTAATGCATAATGCTTACATTATGGAGGCCTCTGTGGTAGATGACGTCTTTGTCTCCAACTGATTTGAGGCCTGAGATAACGTAGGACCCCCCGAAGCGCGAGTGTCTGAAAGTCACAAACCGTGAATGAATTCTTTAGTGTGGTGATTCCATGAAATACAGAACTAGCCCTGAAACATAAATACAGAGCAGCATAAGCTCAATTGACCAATGATGGCCTTCTCATCCATTTAATACCAGTCCTATTCAAAACCAGTAACCACAGGAAGCCACATCATGTCCACTCGCCTGGTTCCTCTCTGTAACGTGCGAGTCCGCTTCTCCGCCTGCTCCTTCTGCCTCAGCACCTCCAGCTCCTGGAGGTCACGGTTTTTCTCCTGGGCGGACCGTGCGTGGCCGGCACTGACGAGGGCTTCTGGCGTCTGGAAGAGGAGTACGGTGAGAGGTTTAGGTCCCACTCAAACAACAATGAGGGGGCAGGATAGAGTGTGTCATGTGTAGAGAGTGTCCGACACCCAGCTGAAAGGTACTGGGTTTGAGTGGCAGCTATGACCGCCGACGTCGAGGACACTATGTTCATATTTCTTACAGTCTGGGGTTCGATCCTCAATGTCCGCAGTCAACCTCTAGGCACCCTTGAGCAAGACACCCTAACCCCTGCTTCGCACCTTAACGGCCCGTATCTGAAATCACTTTAAATATGCTTTGCTTTAAAGCGACTGCTAAAATGACCAAATAGCAACGCTGTTCTCTAACCTGGTCTCGGAACATGAGGGAGATGGCCTCCAACACGTGCATACACCACTGCTGCTCACTCTGAGCGGACGCCAGGAACTTGATGAGGTCATCGAAGCCGCTCATGTGAACGGCCCACAGCAGCTTGTCATGGATGCTGGCGTCGTCGTCCACATTCTGGAAGCAACCAGAAAACGACACCATACTTAAGACAGGAAGTGAGACAAATGTATGGAGGGATGACATTAAAAGGAAAGGTGTGATAGATATTAGTTAACTTTAAGGCGCAGTGTGTAGGATTCAGTGACATCTAGCGGTAAGGTTGCAGATTGAAACCAACTGCATACCCCTCTCCTTGCAATACGTAGAACTAGTGTAAGTGCAGTCGGATTCTCTTAGCACAGCGGGTGGTTTTTCCACCACGGGTGGTCTTGAAGTTCTTCCTAAGTCCTTTCCTTGACCTCGTGATGTTTTTCATCGAGATTAAGAAAAAGTGGTTAGGAAAGGACATGACTTTTACTTTTTGACCGCAGCCCCAGTGTTCGGTTTGTCCATTCTAGGCTACTGTAGAAACATGACGGAGCAACATGGCAGCCTCCGTGGAAGGCAACCCACTCCCAATGTAGAAGTGATTATACACTAATTAAAACCGTTATGAATATTATATTCCATTTCTGCCAAGTCCGCTAGATGCCACTAAATTGTACACCTTTAAAACAATAAAAAGGTAGGGCAGATTTCATGCACAATAGCATCGGATATTATTAATTATATATATTGACTGTTTGAGCCGAGACCTTTTCTTCGTAAGGGTCTGCCGGCACGTGGAGGACGTTCCTGACCAGCAGCAGAATCCTCTCGATCAGCAGGTTGTCCTCTTCCTGACGCTGCTCCCAGTCCTGTAATGGAGGTAAGTAACTGGGGATCATGAACTATTGATCTATTGATTCAGAGTACTTTGTTAATCCTGAAGGGAATTGTTAAAACAATGTCTTTGTAACGATCATGATTATATACTCACCAGTTGCAATAGGTTGTACAAGGTCTCACTCAAAACGCCAAACACCTTCTCATTGGCAAATGCCTAGATAATGATAAAATGAAGCTCGAAGATGAAGTGTCATTTTTGAGAAAGACAAGCCATTTGAATATTAAAACAATGTATTTACCTACCACATTTTCAATTCAGAGGCTGTTTGCATGTTTTCATCAATTTAGTATTTAAATGAGGCTTGACTGCCTTATCAAAATACCTCTTTGTAGGCCTGCAGATACAAGGTGACTTGTAGATAGTGATGTCTAAATGCTGGGTCATCAGGGATTTTACCGAAGCAGAGCAGGGCGGGCTGAGTCAGGTTCACCATAAGCCTGTTAAACACCAAAACTCAGAGCTGTAAGTCTTTGTATTCACATTAATGTATCCCAACCTCTATTGAGCCATTCCTCTTAATGTATTTACTATGAACTTTATTTTTAAAGATGCTATACAGAATAAACGTTATCGTTTATTATCATCAGCATAATTCTACAATGAAATGATCTGTACCTGATGCAGGCATCAAACAGGGGTTTGTCGCTGCTATGCTGGGAGATGATGGGCAGCAGGTCATTTTGCAGGATGTGCCCTGCCCCCAGCTGCTGGCGGATGTCTCGGCTGTCATCCTCATGACGTAAATACCTGATCAGGTCTTTCACGCTCTCTACAACACAGACAATGAGGGGAGTGTGTCAATAGCATCGGACAATCAGACAAATTTGAAATCATGTTTGTTGTTGTCGTTGTTGTTGATGTGACGCTTACCCAGACAATCAACTTCTTTGTGATAGGTTTCCCCCTCCAGGTAACCAAGGGCACTGCACGTCGCCAGCAGTTCGCAATTCATCCTGTACAATCAGCCTACCACTGGGGCATGGAGACGGGGCATGGAGACGGCAGGGGTACCAGATGGTGCCGTGGAGGAAAGTAAAACGAAAGTCAGACCAAGTAGGCAGAACAATAATAAAACAACATACTAAAAAGAAAGAAAACAATAGGGAGTCTTATATTCAGCTCTCTATTTATTGCACGCTGTTAACATTATGTAGTTTTAATAATGCATGGGACTGATGATTGAAATGCCAACAACTGTGCGACATGACGACAATAATGAATACAGTATCATATAATATATGACTTCGCTCATGACGACCTATGGTTTATGGCTAGACACACTTTAAAATAGCTAAAACAAGGGCTTACCAAATAATGTAAGAGCATCGCTGTGCAGTTGTTATGGTCCGCACTCAATCCAAACTCCCGCGAAAAGTCGTGTACTTCCTTCCGGCTTCCGCCTTCCCTTTTTGATGCACGTTACCCTTTCCCCCCCCATAGGTGGCAGTAATACCTTCTATGTGAAATATATTGTCATCCCTTGTGTCTTGCAGATGACATGCACATTCAACTTCAGTTGGAATCGTCAGCAATTATGAGAAACTACAATGACACATAAAACCTAATTTTGATAAGATGGAGAATAACCCACCATATTGGACAATCTGCAAAGAACATGCATGGATAGATTTCAGCTAGGTTTGTGCCTGGTTGTTCCAAAACCCTCACAGATAAATAAACATATTGACTCAATGAGGAAACCGGAATTAATCACACAACACAGATCTGCTCTAAGTGACTTTATTTAAATCTCCATTTCCGGTTGCTCAATAGATATTGTTACACATTTGTTTTCTTTAAGGTACGGTTATTGTTGTTGTGGTTATTGTTCACCATGTTGTATTTAGATGAGAAAACGGCATGTCTTAACAAAACAATCTTCACCATGCTGCGTCGGCCTGTGATATATCAAACCCTCCGTGGCTGATGACTTTCGGGGTCACAACGAAGAGACAAACATGTCTGTTCACAACCTCCATCCCCCGAAACATCTTTTACTTTACATGACGCTCACACCTGACCTTTCTTTCATGAGGTTATCTTTGTGAGCAGTATTATCTGGGATATGCACTGTAAACAAGGCCTCAGGTGGTAATGTTCAAGTGGTTTTGCTTGGTGGCACAAGACTGCAGCAAGGATGAGCTGTTATACCTAAGTAGCACCAAGGTGACCCTGCCTAAAGACGTTTTATTTTTCTAATATTGCACCAACGGTAAGCTTAACATTAATACAAACAACAAGCGTAAATGAAGAATATGGATTTGAACTAACGATTCAGCTTCTTAGTAAACCTTGTAATACTATATTGTTTCAGATATCTGCAACCTTGGAAACTGGAGTGTGTCTAGTTGTAAACTACACTTTTGCATCCGTGTCATTAGTTTCAGTTCGATCTGACTCCCTCTCCTTCTCTTTCCTGGACTCCTTGATCACCTGCAGAAAAAACAACAGTTAAATACACTTCAACAACTATACCACATTGAATGTGTTTCACGTTAATCCTGAATTGCCTTTGGATTGAATTTGAAACCAAGCTATAATTTGAAGGTTAATGTACCTCTCCATCACGAGTCTCGACTGTCTTTATTACCACAGTCTTTTTGCTAGAGGTGTCTGGAATTGGCTCATAGTCTACGGATAAGAATGAAAAATGTATCATCCACTTACTGCATACTTATATTGCTTAAATGTGATTGGTTCTTAATTCTAGTTTAAAAGCTTATAACTTATAAGCAAATCTTACCTCTATCCCTTGCTTGATTGTTCATGTTGAATTGATTGCTCAAGTTAAATATGGGAACACTAATCCTGTGAGACAGAGACAGAGAATGATCAGTGAAATAAAATAAACCCAGCTAACTAAAGCCAGAGATTTCACATAGCAATATGCCTACATTTAAACCATCAACTACGGAAAACCTTAGGCAATACAAAACACACTTGTTCATTTGAGATTAAAAAAATATTAAAAAGGCTAATCAAATAAAACAGAAGATATTCACCTAACAACATATGTTTTCCGTACCTGCTCTCCTCTCCCTCCAGCAGTTTGCGGTAGGTGGCGATCTCGATGTCCAGCGCCATCTTGACATTGAGGAGGTCCTGGTACTCCCTGAGGTGGCGGGCCATCTCATCCTTCAGGTGGCGGATCTCATCCTCCAGCCGGCCCACGTTGTCCTGGTAGTTGCCGATCTCATTGCCAAACTGGTCTTCCATCTCACGCATCTGCCTCAGCAGGGCCTCATTCTGTCAAAGGACACAGTAGCCCAGGTTCATATAGTCTAATATAGTATAAGTAGTGTAGTATAGTATAGTATAGCATAGAGCAGTATAGTTTATATTTATAGTATAGTTTAGTATAATAGCATACGTAGTACAAGAGGTGGAGTATAATATAGTATAATGAGTGTAGTATATTATAAGCAGTGTCGTATAGCATGTAATATCATATGGTTTAACAGTAGAGTAAACTGAATGAATGGTCTGCCTCACCGTATTCTTGAGGGCATCAACCTCACAGTTGAGGGATTGAATCTGCCTCCTGGATTCATTGGCCTCCTGCTTCGCCTGTCTTATGGAGTCGTTGTTCTTCTTGGCAGACTCGGTCAAATCAGTAAACTGTACAAGGGGGACAACATGTGCCCAAACATGAACAGAAGGAACAAGCCATGTTTACCGTTACATATGCACATTGTGTCCGGCTCTCGGCTGCTCTGTACCTTGGACTTGTACCACTCTTCAGACTCCTGCATGTTCTTGGTGGCGATGTTCTCATACTGGGCCCGGATGTCCCTCAGAGCAGCAGTGAGGTCTGGCCTGGTGGTCTGCTCCACCATCTCCATCTGCAGGTGCTGCGTCTGCACACTCACTTGGACATCCTGGATCTCCTGAGGACGCCACCACAAGGGAGGCACACACATACACACACACACACACACACACACACATGCACACACACAAACAAATAATAGGTCAATAGGAGGTGATCAAAGGTCCATTTTCTCTCATTTGTGAACTGTGGCTTTATTTAAATGTGTATACATATAAACCACACCATTTAACAATCTGCTGTATTTAGGTAGGTGAAAAGAAAGGCATTGATCAAAGTGTTTTGAACTATTGCACCAAAAACCAAAGTGTTCTAGAGCTTTCTCTTTGTTCTAGAGACACACCACTTTACCTCATCATGGAGCTTCTTGAGGAACTCAATCTCATCCATCAGAGACTCAATCTTCCTTTCCAGCTCCAAGCGGGCCATGGTGGCGTCATCCACATCCTAGTGGTTATATAGGATGAAAGCAATGTGTTTGGGTTGAATTAATCTTTTTATGATTCTTACAAATGTTATTATTTTAACTGTGTAGATTTATGTAAAACTAGTCTGTTCGAAATGTGCCTGTTCAAAACGGGCTGATTGCTTGGCCTCAGGTATTGCTGTTTGCAGTTTCCTGGAGAACCGCTCCGCCAAACAACTTCACACACAACACTGCACTTCCTTGGGTCCTCACCCACAGTCCTCAGAGATACACCCGCCAAGTGTGAAGTCGATAGGATGAATGGCAGTCAAGAAAATGGAAGGACAGACGGACATACATACATGCAGAGACTCTTCTAATGATAGTTAGATGTTATAGAACAACCGTCCGGCTGTTTACCTTGCGGAAGATAATCAAGTTGCCCTCAGCTTCTGCTCTCTTCTGGGCTTCTTCATCCAGCCTGTAGTGAGCAACAGAGTGAAGAGACGGTGAACACCAGATGAGGACAGAAGACAGGGTGGAGAATATGTTTAACCTTTCAGTTTCTTTCAGCCACTGGAAACCCCTTCCTTACATAGATTCACTTTCTTTGTGTTTTTTTTTTTACAAGACAAGGCATCAGCTGGCGAAAAGCCTCCGAGTCAATTTGATCAATTTGCTGAGCCAACTACTCAAGTTTCAGCAGTGTCTTTTGTGAATGCCGGCTGTTCTTTTCAGCAAATTTGGTTTGCTGGCAGGGTCATCTGTACAGACGCAACATCTCTATATTAATGAATCTCCCAGCTTACGTCCTTGCAGTTTTTGCTGTATTATAAAGGTTATCATGTCATAACAATTCAAACGAGATGATGAGATATAAATGATCATTAGAATCCATTAACAATGTAATTTTTTTTTACCAATGACAAAACCTTTTTCCTTTTGTACCATGAGCACCACTAACTTAGTCAAACAATGTAGAACTGGACATCCTACAATCTAGCTTTTAGCATTGGCGTAATTACGGAAATTGTTCCTGGTGAAAATAACTTCCTCCACGGGTGGTTTTCCTTCTCATCAGGCGCTGGGTGTGTTCGCAGTACCATCTATCTGGGCTGTCGTCTAATAGAGAGCAATGACGCAAGAGGTCATAAACCTGATTACTGGAATGACATCACCGAAAGGAGGGGGGCGGGGGCTCGCTTCCTCATCCTTAATTCATGTCTTGTCACACGCAGGGCTACTTTTCCCTAATGGGGTCTCTGGCACCGTCCCATCGGAGAAGGGGAGACACCGAACACCCCCACTAATGGAGCCATTCAGACGCATTGATTTTTCCTCAAGCTATTTTTTACCCCTGCTCTGAACCTGCTGCTCCCACTACCGTTTCCTCTCTGACTCCCTTCCTCCCTTAACCACTCCCTTTTCTTCGGAGGCCCCACGTTGTCTCCAGTTAGTCCGTTCCACTTTCCTATTTAGACATAATTTAAAAAACTGCGCCTTTGTCTCTGTAATCCCACTACTTTGCTCAATTCACATATTTTATTCAATCAATATTTTACCCCTATTATCTTTTCTTCAGAATCATTTTTCAACAAAATTCATTTTGGACACAATCTAATTAGTTTGCTGTGGCCATGTTGTCATTATGTATGGAGCTGTGTCAAATCACCCATGCTGAGACTTGACCTTCAGCTCAACCATCTCACAGCCAATTACGTGCGTTACAAGAGATCCTATAGAGCTTAATGGATCTGCTGAATGTCCTTCCGTCCTCGGTGCCACGCCCTACGCTTCTGTGAAAAATGTGAGTGAGCGGTCCAACGGCCGTTTGAATGGTAAATGGACATTTATATTTTTTATCCAAAGCGCTTTGCAATATTGCCTCACATTCACCCATTCATACACACATTCATACACACGTTCATACATGTGTTTATACACACGTTCATACACAACGGCGGTGTCAACCATGTATGGAAACAGCCAGCTTGTCGGGAGCAGTTGGGGTTGGGTGTCTTGCTCAGGGACGCCTCCACACTTGGCTAGGAGGGATTGAACCAGCAACCTTCCGGTTGCCAGAAAACCTCTACCTCTACATCCTGAGGCACTGCTGCCCTGGCGGCATTTAACGGCATTTAATTCCTGGATTATGTTTAAATTTGGGTTTGGCTTTGTCTGTCTGCTGGCCGACCTGTTGCTTTACACCTTTCAATCAGAATCAGCTCTACATCATTTCAACACAACATTCACGCACTCTGTGTGGGTCACTCTTCATTCTCAATCGAGTGGCGGACCCACCTCTGCCTGAGCAGGCTCAGGTCTTCGGCCAGGTTGTCCCTCTCCACGTGGTACTGGTCCCTCTCCTTGCCCACGTCGTCCAGCTGCCGCCTCAGGTCCCTCAGCTCTTCCTGGAAGAGGTCAGTGGCGCGGCTGGGCTGCCCCTGCTGCTGCTGACCCTTGAACTGGTTGAGCTCCATCTGCAGGACGCCGTTCTGCTGCTCCAGGTAGCGTACCTTGTCAATGAAGCTGGCGAAGCGGTCGTTGAGCTCCTGCAGCTCTGCCTTCTCATTGCTGCGGGTGGCCAGGAACTCCTGGTTGACCGCCTCGGCCAGGGTGAAGTCCACCTTGTCGTAGGTGAGGCGCGGCTGCTGATGGCCGCCGGCCCTCCCCCGCTGGTAGCTGGTAGTGGAGCGGGAGGACACAGCGGGGGACATAGAGCGCATGTAGCGACCGCCTCCAGAGCCACCTCCGCCTCCGGAGCTGGCCATGCGGGAGGAGACGGGGGAGTAGGAGGACATGGAGATGATGTTGGGGCTGCCGAAGGCGCGGCGATAGGAGGTGGAGGTGCGGGCAGAGGAGTGACTCATGGCTCGTCCAGGCGTGGGGGGTGGTGTCAAAACGTAGAGAGCTAGAGGACTCGGAGATGTGAGGCGCGTAGCTGCGGGACGTCCGACAGAGAGGCTCTGGGGTTTTATACCCTGGACATCTCCTGCCACACGCCTCCTCCTCCTCCTCCTCCCTCCCCTCCCCTGGCCTTTTCTTTTCTCTCTCTCCCAACCCCACCCTAAGACCCTTAATTTTTGTTGGGCCCCTCCCCTCCCCTTGTCCTCTGGTGAGAGACCCACCCTGTCTGTGTCCTGCCTCCCTCTCTCTCTCTCTCTCTCTCTCTGTTGCTCCAGCTCTACGCCATTTCCATCCTTTTATCCATAGCACAAGGACATAAACACGCACCGTCCTACATAACTGCAGCTTTGATAACTGAAGATATTGCCATTTTATCACCAAAACCACTCTGCTAATAGATGCCTCCAAAAACGATGCTTCCTGAAATGCAAAGTTTAGACTATTCGCAATTCATACTGAAGGCCGTTCTCTCTGTATCTCACTGAGCTGACAGTAGGTATATTTCTGGCCTTCACATAGCCTAATGTGTGTCCTCATCTGTCATCTTTGTCCACTGCTTCCTTAATTCCCACCTTCCCTTCCTTCCTCCCCTCTATCTGTTCCATCTTTGTCTCTCTCTCTTTTGTGTTAATGGAGACCAGTATTGATGTTCTGATGGGTTATTGCAGAACCATGACTGTGCAGTTATTCTATCCCCTAGAACTAGTGTGCATTACATCCAGTAATCCAGGGTCCGTCATGGATATTTAATAACTCTTGATTGACAACCCCCTTTTATGGTAAAGAGACACACACACACACACCACATGTCACAAGTAAAGTCCAGTGCACAGCTATGCTACAAGTAGTGCTAGTAATAACAGGTGGACTGTGGTAGTAGTGCTAGTAATAACAGGTGGACTGTGGTAGTAGTGCTAGTAATAACAGGTGGACTGTGGTAGTAGTGCTAGTAATAACAGGTGGACTGTGGTAGTAGTGCTAGTAATAACAGGTAGATTGTGGTAGTAGTGCTAGTAATAACAGGTAGATTGTGGTAGTAGTGCTAGATATTTCATGAATGTATAGCATTCATAAATGTCTAATGATTAAAGCTGGTTAAAAATTATTAACTGGCTCCACATTGTGTAAAATAATAAACAATAGCTCATCACAGCACAGTCTCACTCACAACAGTCTATATGTACCATTGTGTATATGTGTGTGTGTATGTGTGACACGCTGCTGATTCGATATACAGTAACCCACTGCTGTACATGCGCCTTGCTAACTGGGTGGGGTCCTTTTTTCTCTGGCCCTCTGCTCTTCTTGAATGCACCACCATGCTTAGTTCCATCCATTATAATGTCCAAACCAGTCAAATGAAAGATTATTGATGGCCATGCGATAGCCATGTATCCTCACTATTAAACTGCTGTTGGCTGGCCACACCCATTAGCAGCCCTTAGTTTAATGAAAATGGTTGACACACAAGTGGCCAGGCTTTACAGGCTATGGATATAGCTATATATTCCTCTGGGAGGATCTCTCTCTCCCCCTCTCTCTTTCTCTCTGTCCATCTCCTCTCTCCCTCTTTCTTTGTCACTTTCTTTTTCTCTCAATCTCCTCTCTCTCTTGATCTCTTCCTCACACTCTGTCTCTCTTTTTCTCTCTCTATCTCTCCCCCCCCTCCCCCCATCTCCCCCCCCTCTCTCCCCTTC
>OMKP01002758.1:6204-19322 GCA_900302375.1 Bathygadus melanobranchus
CCCCCCCCCCACACTTGTCAGACATCTTACAGAGACAAAAATATTCATTATGGACCCGTACATTTTTTTTTAATGATTAATTAGAAACATTTTTTGGGGGAAATGCGCTACTTTTATCCCGCATCCATCCATTTTCTTATCCGCAGGTACTGTCCCTGACCTCCACGTGACCCTGAATAGGCGTGTCAGCCAGGACAGCCCAACAGTGTCCAGAGCCTTCAGCATCTCACGAGCAAATCTCATCCACACCTGGCGCCTTGCCACTGAAGAGCTTTTTGACTACTTCAGCGACCTCTGCCAAGGATATGGGTGAGGCTTCCACCGAGTCTTCGGACTCTGCCTCTTCCTCAGAGGATGTGTTGGTCGGGTTCAGGAGTTCCTCAAAGTGTTCTTTCCACCACCCGACAATATCCCCAGTCTGGGTCAGAAGTTCTCCTCCCCGACTGAACACAGCCTGAGCCAAGCCCTGCTTTCCCTTCCTGAGTCGCCGGACGGTTTGCCAGAACTTCCTTGAGGCCAACCGAAAGTCCTTCTCCATGGCCTCCCCGAACTACTCCCACACCCGGGCTTTTGTGGCTAACAGACGCTCGCCAACGAGCTCCCCACCCAGGTCTGGCTAAAGGAGGTGGCCCCGGTCTCCCTAGTCCGGGCGAGGTGCTGCGATCCTTAGGGTGCCTCTTCATTAAGGTCTTTGAATTGTTCTTAGTCACTTTGCCTTGGAAGACCCTACCAGGGACTATTGCCCCAGACAATAAAGCTCCCAGGGTCACACAAACCCCCCCACCACGATAAGGTGGTGATTCTTTGGGGGAGCTCTAAAGTTATCAATTGAATTTAAGTTAAATGAATTTGCTTCCGGCTATTCACCTTGTTAAGGGAAAACCTGAGCTACCCTGCCCAGGTGTGAAGAGAACACCTTTGGTTGTCTCTTCACAAAAGCTCAGTTGTTGGTCCATTTATCTTCTTGATAGACTTGGTGGGCAGCCGTGATGTTATCCTCATTAAAAAAAATGGTAAATGGATTATTTATAAAGGATATTTTATCCAAAGCGCTTTACATTGCCTCACATTCACCCACGGCGGTGTCAACCATGCAAGGCAACAAGCAGCTTGTCGTGAGCAGTTAGGGTTAGGTGTCTTGCTCAGGGACACCTCGACAATTAGCTAGGCGGAGCTGAGGATCGAACCAGCAGCCTTCCGGTTGCCAGATATCTCTACCTCCTGAGCTAGTGCCGCACCATAACCACTTTTTATAACCCATGTGCCCATTTTGTTTGATTTGCTTTGTCCATGGTAGATACATGCTATCCCCATGTCACCTTTTGTAACCTGTCAATTGAGTGTACCGGTTTGTTTTGTGTTTATCAGTGCTTAGTTTGTCATGTCCCAGTGAGCAACACTTTTCTTCCATGTGTGGGACTGTAATTTGTAACAATTGGGTGCTCAGGGTTTTGTTTGGTGTCGCTAATTGAAATGGTACACTAGGGTAGCTCAGGGTAAACTTGTCACACACGCACGCATGCATGCACACACACGCACGCGCACACACGCACGCGCACACACCTATACAGGTGTTGTCATGGAGTGTCCATCCAGCTGTACATTCCAGACAGCGGTTCTCGTCCTGTCCAGAGCATGTTCGACAAGCGTCTGGACAACTTAGGAGCTGGGCCACCGACGGCCATGATGAGCTCAGCCAAACAGCCACTAGAAGATTCCAGAGAACCATGACTGATGTGACAACTGACAGGGAACAGGTAGAGGGGAAGAGGTGTGTTATGACTGGTGTGCGAGAAGTTTCGAAATTAATGTA
This sequence comes from Bathygadus melanobranchus, assembly GCA_900302375.1. Taxonomy (NCBI): domain Eukaryota; kingdom Metazoa; phylum Chordata; class Actinopteri; order Gadiformes; family Macrouridae; genus Bathygadus; species Bathygadus melanobranchus. The sequence goes on from OMKP01002758.1 coordinate 8,018, forward strand.
ACAGATTAAATTATACACATAGGAAAGTAACATAGGCCTAGGTATTGCTGTTATTATAATAAATACATATAAATCACATATATTATAGCCTATGTCGAAATGAATTCTGAGGTCACCCACAGGACAATTAACAAGTTTAAACTGTTATAATTCACGGCGATCTTTCCCATGTTTACGTGCACGTTATGTTCTCCCTACCGTTTGTAGTTTTCCTGGACTCAGTTACCCAGGCACCCTAGCGGGTTGATGACGTCACTCCTGCTGCGACAATGTTGTGGAGTATTTGCTGCTAGTAAAATAAACAAGGGTTTTCTGAGCTCTTCAACTCGGGAGTAAATCTCCGTCTCTCTTTCGCTCAACACCTACAAAGGTGTTATTTATGTAGCGTTGTTGGAGACGGCACATACTGACATAGCCCCATCTGGTACTCTAGCCGTTGAGATGCTGAGTCCCATCTAACGCCATCGGAAAGTGGTATAACCTGTCATTTAAGAGTCGTTTTGGAGGGAGACTGCAACAAGTTGCCAAGTACAAAAATCCTTTCATCGCGCTACACCCGAAAATATATGTATAAACCATAGACATAAACAAACATGGCCACATTTTTGTTATTTACATAAGTCTACGTTATTTTCCGTCTCCTTCCATTTCGGATGTAGCGCGATACAAGTCTACTGTAAGCAAACGGAGCGCATCGTGTCTTACGGGTGGGTAGGAGAAGGGTTAGTAGCCCGATATCCACTGACTCGTGTACTTGGCAACTCGTTGCCGTTCTAAGTTACAGGTTATAACCATTTCCAATGGAGTTAGATGACTATCCTGAGACAAGATTCTCAATGGTTAGACTACCACATAAGAGAGGGCAGCAGAGCAAAACGCGAGACGGAATCAAATCCACAAAGGTTTAGATTCGTACATTAAATTACCTTAAATGTGTATGACGGGACGTTTCATTTTATCTGCAAGACAGCCTTGATTTTGAAATGGAGTTTCTGTCTTAACGAGAAGGTTGTACTCTGAAACTAGTGATCCTATTCCTTCCCGCGACAGTGTGCGAATCGCCGTGCAACACCCTGGGGTGCTGAGCCTGTTCTGGTTACAATGTACTTGCTGTCTTGATTGGCCTCGACAGAGCAATGCGATCCAGCGCTGATGCGATCCTTCTACATTTGGCGAACGAGCCAGTCACAATCTGAGGCACACCACGAACACAGACGTGTGAATTTATTTTTAGACATAGAAGTTGACGTCGATCAAACCATACACATATTGCTCTAACAAAAAAAAATATATACAATTTTATTATTCTGTCATTTCACTGAAACAAGTTAAGATGATGTACATAAAAGTACACCAGTCGAGTCATATTAAATGAATTGCCTCAGGTCCAGGGAAGGATGTCTTTTCTTTGACCTTAATGTATCTGGCAGCTCCTTTATCCTCTGCTGTCTGTCGCTGTCTGTTCCCTCCTCTCGCCAGTTCGCACAGCAGAGCCTGGTTTTGCGAGGGCAGGCGGAAAAGACCCAGCCCCTCCAGGAGCTCCGGGAGACGCCTGTCGCTGCAGGCCAGCTGCACGGGACATGACTCAAAATCCACCAATAGAAAGCGTTCCCCGGCCCGGCCCAGCTGCCTGTCCGACGCCAAGCACGACAAAGCGGCAGAGAAGATGTCTGGGTAAGGGAAGAATGAAGTCGCGGTCGGAGGGGGGTCTTCCGTCCTGGCCTGTCCATAGAGACGCGTCCACTCCTCGGCCTTCTGCCGTGCCCCACGGGTCAACACCAGCACCACTTTACCCCCTCCCCGCTGCTCCAGGCGGAGCAGCTGGCCGTGCAGCCAGGGCAGAGGCCCCAGTGAGCACAGCTCAGCACGGCTCCACTGGTCCACCGACACCCCGAGGCCCTGCTCCTGGAGGAAGGAGCCCAGGCTGCACACCAGCTCACACACACTCTCCTCTTCCTCGGACTCTGGGGGACTCAGCACCACCATGTGGCCCCTCACCGCTGAGGGGAGGAGGGGGAGGAAAAGGGTGGGACATGGGTGAGAAAAGAGGAATTGGTAAAATAATGTAATAAAGTAATGTTTGCACAAAGGTTTAAGGTCACTGTATGAAAATGGTGGCTTGTTTGCTGAAAGTGGCAAAAAAAAACTCACTTTGCATGTATTTACCAGAGTGCCAGCACCTTGCCCATCCTACAGGAAAATAAAGTGATTTGAAGTCAATACACGTTCTTCTTCTTGCAGGAGAGGGGATGCTGTAGCCAGCGTAATTTTAAGATTCACATCTTTTTTTACCATTTTGTACCTTTGTAACTCTCAATTGACTGGTGTGCGTGTGTGTGTTTGATGCTGTAAATTCCAATCAACTTGCTGAGATGGCAATGAAGTATTGAATTTTGAATCAATATCTAACATGATTTCAAAGCAGTATATTAATATGTTTTAGGTAATTTTAGCAGAACCTGTAATTTTTGGTTAAGACAAGTGTATTTAGTATGGAATATATACATACTTTTTATTTTGTTATGTTGAACGTATACAATAAGTACCGCCAAGAAAAACAATGGAACCATAGCGACGATCAGAAGAGTCCAGCGCCATCTATCGACTGAAAGATGTACATATTCTTAAACATTGTATTGTTTGATTTATTGTTTGATTTATTGTTTGTGTATGATGTTCCTGACTGACTCACTGTTATTAATACAAAAGGGACCCGACTCGTACTCCATCCCGTTCACTTTCACCTTTTTAAACATGTAGAGACAAGTATTTAGCACATAAGTGAACTGAGATATGATACTGTATATGTGGACAGCATTGAAACACTTTTACCATCACACACGGTGGAAACCGAAGGTCAAAGTCTTCAAAAGCTCCTGGTATCTCCTAAGGAAGAAACATCACATTCAAAAGGATATTCAGGCTAGATAGATAACACTTTATTAAGAGAAGACTTGGTACCCCTCACCCAGTGCTCCTTTTTATTTTGTCTCCAGTTGCCTTCAGATAGCTTCTTCCTAAAGCCGGTTATTTCCTTGCAGCCGTGGTGTGGGCCGGCTTCCCCTCTGTGACAAGGCCAAACCTCAGCATCTAGTCTGCAGGGAGCAGACAGGTTCCATAGGAGAAGGGCCTTGTTCGTTTCCACCAGCGCCAGAGACACAGAGAGCTTCTCCCATTCGTTCCTTTGGATCACCCTGTCTGGAAGCAACACACAGGGATGTCACTGGAGCTCCTGTCCACAAGTAAGACCCACCGACATCACACACACAGGTTAAATCAGCCATCACCACACACACTTATGAGAGTGCTAGCATGCTAGTTTGTTACCACCTGATCTGTCAACGGCCAATGAACAACGGCCAAGGTGCCGATTAAGACACTATGTGAATGGTGCCCCACTCACCAGTGTGGTTTTTAAATGGGCAGCTCAAAGCTCGACGAGATGTCCAGTCCCCTTCACGCCACCATGCCTGGAACACAGTCACATGCATGTGGATGCATAAACACACACACAAGTGTCTGTATGACATGCAACGACAGCCTTAAGTCTGAATATGCTATGACAAAGATTTGCGTAGCAACCTGTAGACACATGCAGGTGGTGACAGTAGACAGTGGAATGGTTGTCGTATTTAGGATCTAGAAAAAAAAGCATGAATGATGTAGTGGTTATAAACATGGACTTGTGATTACTACATTTTTAAAAACAGTGTGCGTGGATGTGTCTGCGTAGTGCATGTGTGCGCAATCTTTACCCGGCAACTTCCACTCCTCTCATACTGGAGACACACCACAGCATGCAGGCTCTGGTTGCTATCCCCTACCTGCAGCTCCACCTGGCTCCTCACCGGGTCAATGGTGGTCTTTATTCTGGGGACTGAACAGGAGCAATGTCAAACATTACCCTTGAAGTGTATGGCTTATTTTATAGCCTTCTGCATGATAGGTGGATTTATGATATGCACTTTACCATTACATTCTTCTACATATTCACGTAGGTCAAGAGAACACACTGGGAAGAGAAGACATGTACACACATAAGATATGTACACAGTATGTGCAATATTGTCAACATACAAAAAACCCATTTGAAAAGAGTTTCTTTAATGGGAACAAAAAATCATATATATATACAGACATCATTTTCACTTGTAGTTTTGTACTTTCTTGTACTGAACAAGTAATATTGTACAAGTATGTATAAGTATAATGTATAATGTATTGTGAGAGGTTATTAAGCCCATATGAGGCCATGAGTTAAGAGTACCTTGATCCAGGGGAGGCACAGAGAGTTTTAGGAAAGGGTTTGCTGAGCTACTGGGCTGAGCAGAAACCAGCACTGTGCTGCCATAGGTGACGTAGAGTAGCTGACTCACTAGGGACAGCTGTAAAGGGCACACACACACACACACATACACACACACACACACACACACACATTTAATACATTAGCAGGTGAAAAACTCTGAGCTCTGTAGAATACTGTGTTCTGTCATGTTTTAGGATACAGAAAGCAGTGCCTCCTGCTGATACGGTCAGTGCTAATCACTGCAGAAACAGAACAGTCCTTTGGCTTTTTTCCTTGCTCCTGCTGCCTGTAGGCCCCTTACCACCAGACTGTGGACATTATTGAGACTACCAAATATAAACACAAGCAGTTTACATTTATGAGGGCTTGATACTTTAAGACCTTAGTCTTATCTACTGTCTTCATTAACAATTATCTGGTGTATTTGCTGTAATATTCTCTTTCACACACACACACACGCCTGTTGGTGGTTATTAATTAAATGGGACACAAAGAAAACATTTTACCCGTGTTGTATTTGACTGAGGAAGAGCATCAGGGTGAAGAGTGAAGTGGACTCTCTTACACACAGGCAGGACGGTTGCTATATAGCACACAGTGACAGCCGCTGCCCAAACACAGGATATAGAGTGTCAATTCATTACAAGTTAAAGTTCTGTATGAGACCAAGTTTCAGGCAGCCCTGTGGGCACCGTTTACACGCAAATATACATAAGAGCGTTTGACGAGCATAGCATTTGATAGATATTGGACATTGGACAGATATTCACACTCTGTAATAAAGCGGGGAGTAAACCCACAATCAGCGGTCCAAGTCCCAGTGAGTCTAGTGGTGTTCACTTCTGGGATCTGACCAGGCATCACCTCTATTTTGACCCGCTTTAACTCTAACCCTAACCCTAACTCTAACCCTAACCCTAACCCTAGCTCATCTAGTAACAGTTAGACCCACCCTTAGTTCCCCACTTTAGATAGCTTTATTACGAAGTATCGAGTACAGATCTCTCTAACTTCAACTCAGTTTTTGACGTATTATTTTGCCAGTGAAGGCCTCTACAAGCTCTTAAGCAACACAATCAGGCGTGCGCAGCATCAATGTGACCATGTGACATGGCTGCAGAGCTGTGTTGTGTACATGTTGGTGACTGAAACAGTAGTATCATCCGGCCCTACAGTCAGGTGCATGAATATAATGATTCTCAATGGTGGAGAAACGTAGGGAAGGGGCATTTTTTGGCGTTGTTTACTTTCTAAAAATATTGCTCCTGGTCTTTTAACTCTCAAAATTGACTTACAACAGCTTTAATTGATATCTCCCTTTAACTCTTTGTTCTGGGTTTATTGTCCATCAAACTGTTGATTCTCAATCCATATTCAAAGTATGAACATACAGATGCTGCCCAAACCGTACCGTCGGCTTCATTGTACAGGTTGTACTAAACTGTTAAATCTCGTATTCAAAGGTATGTACTCAGTTCACACCTCTCTGACCATTGGTTCTTCTTCCTCCTCTTCCTCCTTCTTGGCCGTCGTCATCCTCAGCGCTCCCTGTCTTATCTCTTGTCACGTGGATCCGCAGCTCTACATCCAGACACAGTTTACACTCTTGTCTGTTTCTACAGCACAGCTGGGCCCGTGTCTGCACCACCCGGACGTCCACCACGTCCTCCTCGGCTTCAAGGTCCATCGGCAAGTCATCACTCACACTACAGTTAGACAGACCCTATTCAAGAGCAACAGAAAGAAATTCAATAGCTTTATAGCAACCAATCTGTGTGTTGACCGTTGCAGAATGGGTTAGGTGGCAGGAGGATGTCTCATGTGGTGTTCATAATTGTAATTGTTGAAATACATTTGAAAATATAACCTATAGAGAGCCTAACTCCCCCCCTTCCAATAGACCACCATGAGACCTTATTTCAGAAGAAATAGATACAGTCCTCTACGGCGGGAGACAGAGTATTTTTCGTTGAATTGTCTCTTGAATTTCATTGTGCCATGAATTACGCATATGATGTTTGTCAAGTTAAAAGATAATTTTGCAAGTCAAGAAGGTTGCAGTTTGTCGTAAAACAGTTGAAGACAATATGTCATTAGAATGACTACACACCCAAATCATACCTTTCTCTCTCCACAATACCATAATGATAATGAATAATGCATCAACAATCACTCTAGATTGCAGTTTATTTTTAACAGTTGTGATACCACACATCGTTCACACTGCAAGCAAAAGTGGCCTTGCTTATTCATGCAACTTTTCACTGTAGATTGGCATTTGTCACAATTATGTGCTGGAAAGAGTCACTTGGTAAATACAAACATGTCTGCTGCGATGGAGTTTGTGAATGGACAGTGATGAAATCTGTTTCAGTGAAGCCGTTCACGTCAGATCTCACCACTCCCGGCTCAGACTCTTCATCCACACACACCTCCATACACAAGTAGCAGCCATTGCTACATAAAGCGACTCTCTATATTACATACACAGTATAGAATAATATCTTCTTTTCTTTGTGTTTGTAAATTGGAGGGTAAAACATTTTCTTCTGTATGTAAATAGTTTGTTTGAGCTTCTCTCTCACTCTCCGGATTACAGTGTTCCTATAGCTAGTAAGTATGTCAATATATTTGTTTGATCGATTTTCTCCCTCCCATTGTATTTTTTTAACTTTAAATATACATTGTACCTGTAGTGAGTTTGTAATTATTTGGCTATAGTTATCCATCTAATATTTTATATTAAAGTGATCTCTCCCTTGCTTTATGCAAATGAATGCACAATGTCATCAACATACATCAATAGGTCCTATACGTTAATATACTTTTTGACCTAGTGCTAGCTCAAAAAGTAAAATTGGAAAATAGCCGGCAACACTGTTACTCCCTCTCAGTGCCGGCTCTCCCATAACGTGCTGCGCGTGGGGTTCCCCATTGCTAGGGGCCCCCGAGACCCGGTGGCGCACACACACACCCCGTTGGCTGCAACTCTTCTTCCCCCCCGTTGGCTGAAACTCCTGGAGCCTCTTCTTCTCTTATTCCAGGAATGTTATTTCACCACAGTCTACTTCAAAAAATAATAATTACAATTGTGGACTGCGGATTGTTCGTCTGTCAACATTCAAAGTATCAAAGTTAAACGCTCAGCCCCAAGACTTTTCTTGCAATATTCTGCTAAATAACCACTATGACGTCAAATGACATCAAATTTGGGTAATATGCTCTATGGACATGCCTGACAAACTGTCAAAAATAGAATTTTGAATTAACAAAAAAGAAGAAAGAAATGCAGTGGACAGCCCAAAAAAAAGGTTGAAATGAAATTATAACGAGCTTACATTCAAAAGGTCCCCCGGGACTTGAAACCCGGTAGGCACATAGAGGACATGTATGGAGCTAAATCAGCGCCAATAGTTTTGGAATTGAAAAACTAAAATTAGAAACTGAAAGTTCAAGTTTTGATGTTGAACTTTGAAAAATAAATAAGTGTAGGAAAAGTTTTTTCAATTTAAATATAATTTTGATTCAATTCTGGAATTCTTTTGAATAAATTATTTCACGTGGCATTTCGCACAGCCAAATAATCCTAATTCATTTTTCTTACCAATTCATAGGTTCCAAAGCATGTCCTGAAAATGTAACGTGGTCTACCATTTAATTAATTGAAGTGCTGCCTATAGCCAACTATAGACAAGTCATATAACCTCATTCTTTTTAATAGACACTAAACTGAAAACTAATGTTCTGCTTTTTCTCAACATCAAAGGACATGTTCTCATCATCAAATACTCGTGTTTGTAAGATAATAACAATGAGAATAATTGTCTTGCTGCTTAAGAAAATAAAATACATAGATAGATTAAACAATATATGAATAAATACATAAATCCCCCATCTACCATTGCCTATTCTGTTTTAAGACCTGTCAAACTCATACATATACATATATTGGCACATTTGATGCTAGGATCAACAAAAGAATATATAGGACGGGGCCTTTTCCATTGGCTGTGACGTGCACCCCCTGCCTAACTCTGGCTAGGAATGTGTCACCTTCATGAAACTCATTCTGCTGGCATCATATGTATACATTGAATAGCATTAGGCAGGGGGTGCATATCACAGCCAATGAAAAACAAGGCCTAGTAAGACAGGCAGTAGCTCAGGAGCATGGCCATATCCACCATTGAGGTCACTGAGGTCCGGACCTCGGTTTTTTTTTTCAGAGGTGTATAAAATAAAAGGTGAGAGAGGAAGAACAGGTACTGCCCACTGTGCCCAGGGTAGGATTAGCATAATGTTCCTGTGCTGTTCAACACAAACAAAAACTGACTGACCTGATCACATTCAAACAATGTAGGCTTAATTACCACAGAGTTAAGTTCTTTGGTAAATACAGTGGAACCATTAGGCTAAATTTAACAACAACACAAACCTAGCACAATTATAACGTCATAATATAGTATTAGTGTATATACTGTATATTATTGTATAAGACACATTTGGTTTACATTTATGTAATGTTTGAGACACATTTCTATAATTCAAATCCAAAATATTTCAAACACAAAGATGCAATAAATAAGGTGTACTGTATATCCTTTTACTAAATTGTTTTGGAATTATTTTATCTCTCTTTATTATTTTAATACACTTAATACAGGAGAGACAACTGCAAGAAAATTATGTTATATTATTTATATCTTATTATCTTATTATTATCTTCGTGGACATGGACGGGAAATTAAAACAGAGAAAGATTAGCTGGCAACAGGAAATTTTATGTTTTCCGATTTCAGGAACACAGGAAATTGCATGTTAACAAAGAAACAGTCTACCTGTGAGCAGATGACTTGTGAATCGTATCCTTTGATCTCAAAAGTAACAGCCGTGACACCAACCGCCAGTAGCAAACATCCCACTGATAATCCACCGAACATGTTGCCTCACGATGCCTCAAAAGATGTTTTCCTGCGAATCCACGTCACCATGTCACCTCTCCCAAAACGGCTGTAGGCGTGTTGCGGTGGTCGGATTACCTTCAGCAAAGGAGATGTCATGTTATAGGGTGAGGCGGTTATCGCTAAGACCATCGCATTCTATGCTTGTTTCAATGATGTGCTATAAAAACCGTTCTGAACAACGTTTCATACACAGGTTTGTTGCATTTTTTTTGGTTTTTCTCCTGAACATAGACCTACAAAAACGCAAACAATCTATAATTGTATAAACTCTCTATCAACTGATCGAAATCTGCATGACTCCACTCTCACCGACTCCGGGTGCCCCGCCCGAGTTTAATTTCACTATTTCTGACCTTCGCATTCACAAACAGTGTTAGGCTATTCCCATTGACTTATTTTACTTGACTTATTTTATTTTACTTCTTTTATTGCCTTAATATTTAGCGCTGCTGTCGGATTTTTATTAAAGAACAATTGCTTGATTGCACTGCGTTCCCGAGAAACTAAAAATATACACGACAGCACTGAAACATTCAAAGGCAAAATATATAAGCCTATAGTTACTATTGTACAACTGAGTCACAAAGTGAGTCTCTTCTAAGCATATTCAAACAGTTAATAATACTAATACTACGGTTCTAATATATAATATATGATTAGTGTTATAAAACCATAAGAACCTCATTTACATTTACATTTAGCTTTTATCCAAAGCGACTTACAAAAAAGTAACACATTTGTCGAAAGAGGGAGACAACAATATATCGCTGAAGGTATAGTACAATTAGAATAGAACAAGTTACAAGCATTCCTGGTTGCCAGGTCAATAGAACAAGTTTACAAGCTTACAGTTGCTAGGTTGACTCCTTACTGTACCAGCAGGTAGCCAGGATAAGATGATACACAAGCTAAGTTATATTTCAAGTGCCGGCACCTACCAGCGTACATTGCATTTCAGATCACTTGGTATGTTTGGTTAACTTAAAATATGTTTGGCTACTTACTGTGTTTGTAGTGTATTGTTGGATCAAAAAGCACAAAATCCATTATACTTCTAAAAACTTCAACAACAAGAATACACTTCCTTAGGCTGAACCAACATTCTCAAAAGGAATGGCAGGTTTCACAATACCAGTTGGTTCAATGATTAGTCCCTCCCTCTCTCGCTCTCCCTCCCTCTCTCTCTCTCTCACACACTCACACACCCACGTACCCTTTGAACTCCATTATGCATACATACACACATACAGTGTGTGTGTGTGTGTGTGTCTGTCTGTGTGTCTGTGAAATTGTATCCTTTTATGCCAAATCATTAAATTACATTTACATTTAGAGCATTTGGCAGACGCTTTTATCCAAAGCGACTTACAAAAAATTAACACATTTGTCGAAAGAGGGAGACAACAATATATCGCTGAAGGTAGAGTGCAATCAGAACAGAACAAGTTACAAGCATTCCTGGTTGCCATGTCAATAGAGCAAGTTTACAAGCTTACAGTTGCTAGGTTGGCTCCTTACTGTACAACAGCAGGTAGCCAGGATAAGATGCTACACAAGCTAAGTTATATTTCAAGTGCCGGGACATACCAGCGTACAAGATCCTACAAAGAGCCAAGATATACAAATATGGAAGTGCTAAGGATCCAGGAGGGGTGGGGTTCAAGTATTGATCGGGTAGGAGGGAGAGGGTTGGGGAGGAAAGGTGGGCAGGAGGTGAAGCTATTGAGAGTCCAGGTGGACTCTGAATAGGTGGGTCTTGAGCCTCCTGCGGAAGCAGGTAAGTGATTCTGCTGTCCTGACCGCTGTCGGGAGGTCGTTCCACCATTGTGGTGCAAGGACAGAGAAGAGTTGTGATTTGGTGGAGCGACGTTTGTTTATTTTGAGTGATGGTGGTACAAGGCGGCCAGCTGAAGTGGTTGAGCGGAGTGTTCGAGCTGGGGCATGAGGTTTGACCAGTGCTTGGAGGTAGGTGGGGGCAGTTCCACTGACAGCCTTGTAGGCCAGCACCAAAGTCTTGAACTTGATGCGAGCA